>JBAMCP010000164.1:47692-75452 GCA_037075105.1 Lissocephala sabroskyi
GGTGGTCGGTGAGGGTATTTGTGGTGTGGAGGTGAGAAAGCTTAGCGTGGCCTGACAATATTAATTTATTTAATTTATTTTAATGACTGTGAAACGGTGGCTTCTTTGGGTAGTCAGCGGCCGGCGCGGCCTGACCAAGATGGCGACAAAGATTCGCCTTGAAATTTGTTTGGATTCACGGGACTGAGCAGCAGCCGCCGCCCTGATTGAGGGATGCTTTACGATCCCGATGACGGCGAGCTAAGCTCTTTGTTCCCATTGATGGCCCGGCGATCGTTTGAAACTATTAACGAATTCATTTTTGATGGCCACCAGCTGGGAGTGTTATGCACTCATTGAAAGGTCAGTTGGCTGGGGGATTTGTGGCGGCTTATCGATTAGCGATGGCCACGGTAATCAAAACACAACCGAGGCGGGCAACCAGCCAACCATCCCACGTTGCGTATGGAGGGGGCTATTCGTGCCCGTTGGCCATGATAATCGGGAGGCGCACGGCCCACAGGAACCGAGGCAGCTAGCAAATTTGCATATGAGTTCATTTGGCCAATAGACCCAAAATAAACCAGGGAAACGTGTGCTAATTTACATGCGATTGCCGCTGCCGCTGCCGCTGCCGTTGCCGGCCAGCCATCGCCATCGACATCTCATTCGGCGACCCACCGACTTGCCAAGGAAAATTAAATCAAAAGCCGCGATACGCCAACATGGACCGAAAATTTGCAACCCACACGGCAGCCCAAAGTCCCCCCAACCCCCACCCCAAGCCCCTTGCGATGATGAAGAGCTCGTCCTATCGGCGACCAAAGATCGCAGCCAAGCGATCGACTGGTTGGCCGTTTGCCCGCTTGGCCGCCACGCAGGAAACAGCCGCCCCAGAGACAAACCCACGGGCACAAGTGCAGATTGCCAGCATTAGATGAAATATTTATATTGTCTGTGCTCTCTCGCCTGACCATTGGCCGGCCAGCAGGCCCATCTGGCCAAAAGTTCTCCCAGCAGGGTGCCCTCCCCCCCGCACCCCTGCCGTCTTCCTTGGGCAATATCAGGTAGCGCACACAAGTGTCCATTGACGACAGAGATATGAGCCATTTGGCAGTCACGTTTTTATTTAAATGGATGAGCCGGCGAATGCGCAGCTGCTGGGATGAGGACGGCGACACTGCCACCCCCCAGGGCTGCGAGAGTGGGCGGCTGTTTAGCCCTGGAAATTGCATATTCATAAGGACAGATGATGAGTTTGGTTGTTGAGTTTTTGTTTCGTGATTTGGTTTTAATTGCCCAGAATTGCACATTTGAAATTTCAATTTGAGTGTGCCGACAATCAGATGATTAATAAACCGCCATAAAGACGATCATCTGTCCGTCCGCGAGTCCGCCCATCGCGTGTCTAAGCCGCCGCCACGATGATGCGGCACTAAAAGGCGGCGGCAGCGGCGGCGACTCCAGCATCCACCGTCGTCGGCCGGGCCGATTCACTCAAGTGTTTCAGCGCCAAATTGCAATTGCCAGTTTGTCGATCCCGGCGGCCCGGCAGTTTATTTGCCAACAGCTTTTGACACAGTAGTTAACCGGGCCTAAAGACACTCACAGCCTCTCACAGCCTCTCGCTAACCAAAAACAGGTAGCACTTCCAATCGATTGCCCGTCGCCACCGTCGCCGTCGTGGCTGCGAAATTGCAATCTCCCATTACATTTATTATTTATTAATAACATAATTTATTGTTTCACGGCGTTCATGTGAACTTCATATGGGAGCTTGGTGGCTGGCTGGCTGCCTTCCCTTCCCTTCTCCCTAAAACCTTTCAATACCCTCACGTTTGCCAAACGGGGCATTAGGTCGCCAGCAGCGGCGACGACGGCAACGGCGACGATCATGGTGACGGTGATTTTGTGGGAGCACAGTGGGCGGGCACTCGAAAAGAACTAAGAAATCAGGAACTCTGGGGAGGACTTAGGAGCTCAGTAAAGAACCTGCAATATGGAAGAGAAGAAGGTTTCTTATTGTGGTCTATTGAGGAAGAGGCTTTGGTATCTACCAAATGAGCTTGAGTCCCTTTGATGTGATTCGTTTTGTGGTCTGCAGTTCGGGAGACTTAGAAGCTTAAAAAAATAACTTAGATATCGAAGATAAGTTGGTTCAAGATTGCATCTAAGAAATGGTTTGCTGATCTAGAAATCTAAAGAAAGGGAAAGATGACTTTTGATTGCCAGCGTCTTCAAATTTCAGGACTTTGGAATACGACAACTTTTCAAGAACGCAGCTTGGCTTCGGTATGGTCCACCACTTCCTATCTTTCCCTTTTGATTGGGAAATTTAGAACGCCTTATCCACTGTGCGGTTCGACTATTAGATAGAAAAAAATTTGGTGCTACCGGGTTGGGGACTGGCTGGCTGATCCTCCCGGCCCGCCAGCCAAACTCCCACCGACCTGATCGACTGGCGGCGGAGGTGGCCGGGTCTCCGTCCTTTTTGTAAGCTCAAATTGCGCAAAAGATTCTTAAAAGTTAATGGCCCTTCATAAATTTTATTATGAAATATGTGAGCTCAACTTTAATATGCCCGAGGAGGAGGAGGCGGGCGGCCGGCCGTGGTAGTTTTTCCTGGCAAGAAAAGTTCTCAGCATAAACGTGGAGGTTTTTCAATTGGCTGACAATAAAAATTTACGATTGCATTTATGGCCTCGAAGTGTTGGCCGGGCCAAGACGAGCCTACGCGGCTGCTGCCGTTTGACGCTAATGAGTGCCAAAGTGCCAAGTGGCAAGTGGCAAATGGCATAATTGACGGACAGTTGGACAAACCACTTGCCCAGGCAAATCTCAGCAAAATCTCAGCTTTCACTAAAATCAATTTTACGATGTTCTTTGCTGCCTGTGCGCTGAACTCTGGCCTACCGAAAATTTTCACACTGAGCCAGCGGCGAAAGGCGGCGGCAGGATGGTAATTTCACCGTGCGGTTTTCGGGTAAACTTTCATTGAATTAAACCCTAAAAATATGAAGCTTATCACAAATCAGGCAGCATTGGGGACTTCATCACCCACTTTGAATTTCGGCTACCGCATGAGTCGCTCTCGGTTCGCTCAGCTGACCCACTTTCCAGCCCGCGAACATCCCGACTACAAAATCCAATCCGCCAAAAACAATTTACCAATTTATGTTCGAGTCGACGCGTCGCTGCTGCGGTTTTGTCTGATTTCCTTACGCGCATGCGCAACGGTCGTCGAATCAGGAGGGGTTGCGAGGGGGCTGGCTGCCTTGGCAAATCACTAAATTTATATGTTTTCTGATTCAAAATATTTATTGCCAAAACCACCGGGTACAAATCCCCCAATGTTCGAGTTCCGTTCAACGAGTCCACTCATCCGCCGCCGATTTAGCGGCCAAAGTGGCCCCAAAAAGGGCAGCGCCCAATGCACGTTCGTCGGTCGGTCTTCTTGGCTTGTCTTTCCGGCTGTTCAATTGTCCGGCCGTCTGATGACGACGGCGACGACGACGATGCTCAAATTGCCTGAAAAATGGGAGGAGGACATTAAAATTCGCAAAATGTATTTATTACGGCACCAAAAGGCCAACAACAACAACAGCAACCAAAAGCGATGCGTCCGTCGTCTTGCTGCTTTCAGCCCACATAAAAGGGCGTGGCGTGGCGAAGATGAGCAGACGATAGGCAAGGCAAACAGGCGAATTACCCATCACAAAAGACCGCAAGGGGGAGAAAAGAGAAGGGCCAATAGAGATTTTCAAAAAACGCGTGCGTGAGTCACGACTCACGGAGGCCATCGATCTTAATATTCAGAGGGAAAAGTGGGAAGAGAGAGGGAGGGGAAAAGGCGCGCGTGACTCACGATTTTACAAGGCGACAGGGAGATAAAGAAAAGAAAGAGACAGAGAGAAAAAGAGATGAATATTGAGATTCTTCGGCTAAGGAAATGGAATGAAATTGACGAGTTGAAAACTCTTAATGAGAGAGGAGGAGAGGTGAACTTGAGGAAGAGAGAAGACTTCGCTTTAATTTACCGATTGCAAGGAATTATGAAGACGACCTATGAATATAAAGAAAAAAGCGACAGATCTTCCTAATGACAAAACACTGAAGAGGTATTCATTTGGGCATTCATTTGACTTGTGGTTGATTCTTTATCCTTCAGTAGGCTTGGGGAGAACTCACGAAAGATTTCCTTTAGCTTCATTGATTCCATTTAAAGATTTTACAAGAATCAGAATATTCTTAAGTCAAATTAGATTCTCTACCGGCATTGCCCCTAAAATTCTAAGTGATCACGAAAAGGAATTACCTTCACTTTATTGTAAGTTCTTAAATGATTGCCAATATCTTTAGAAAATGAAAAGGAAACTTTCTCATTCCATCCGCCACATATTTCTTGAAAACTTGACTTTTAACTGACTCCAATTGTACTCCTCATTTTACCTTTTGCCACTTGCCACTTGCAGATCGCTATTCCCTGTGGGATCCTTCGGCTGACTGCTCGCTCACGCTTCCTCACGCTGCCATCTTTGGCGACGTTTTGAAGCCCACAAACCTCCAGATGGCGGGGCTGTTTTTGGTGGCTGTTGGTTGGCTGGTTGGTTGGTGTTCCTTGGTGTCGGTCCTGCACTTGTGCGACGGCGGCGTGTTTGCAGATTGATTTGCTGCACGAGGGGCACACTTGCCCCATTCAGCCAGCCAGTCAGTCAGTCCGACGAAAATCAATTGTGAGAGGAGGAGGAAGAAGGCGAAAAAAGGCATTTAAGCGTCGTAGTAATAAACAGAGGGAAAAAAGCAGCAAGGAGACTTCGAACTCGACTCCAATGCGAATGCGACGCCCTTTAAAAAAAAATAAGAGATATGAAATCCTCGGCGAGGCAAAATCTGCATCGCATCGAGTGAAATTCGTGTGCTTGCGGAGGCTGGGCAAATCCCGAAATTTATTTCGATGCCCCCCAGCTGAATTATTTAAACCGACGAATTCAATTAGAGACAGTGACTTGGTTTTTGCACGAGCCTTCCTGCCCGCCTGTCTACCCGTCTGTCTCGCTGTCGGCTGTCTGCCGCTGCGCCTGCGTAGTGAAAGAAAGTGTGTGTCGGTTGGGGTCGGAGGAGGGATCACAGAATTTGCGTTGGCGCTGAGGGCGAGTCTCTTTGAGTTGGCCCGTGGGTGCGGCAGCAGCTCCCTTCCCGTAGGCGTTCTGTTCGATTGAGACAAGTGAACTGAACTGGTGCTCATCTTTCACTTGCCCTGGCTCGCCTCGCGAGGGGCCGGACCCGACCCGATCTTTCATTCTGTTAGTACGTTTAATTTGATTTAATTATATGCGCGGGCGGCCAGCTCACCTCCTCCAAGAGCCCCACGCGTGTGTGAGTGTTTTCTGGGCTCGGTCGGTCGGTTGGACAGGCCTGAAAAATTGCCCTAGCCGACAGATCGGCCGCAAGGAGTGGCTTGTTAAATTTCACTTGCATTCGATACGCACTGCACCGTCGCCGTTGTCGGAAAGCTTTGCCCTCGATCTGTTTTCCTTAGATTGGCAGGGGGAGGGGGCGGCAGGCTTTTCTTCACAACTTTTGACATTTGACAACGCGACCCCGGCCAAGAGCAATGCCAGAGCCAGGTAATTCGGTCAGTGATTTATCAAAAAATCAGCATATAATGAAGTCCCCCGCACCGACCGCTCGTGGCTTTGTGAAGTGCAGTCTCTGCCATCAGTCATGAGAGACGTTGAGTGCCCCATTGCAATCCCGAAAAAGGCCAACAACAAAACCCAAATAACTGTCTATGTTTCTGGCCAACGTACAAACCAACAATGAGCCGCCGATCGATCGGCCACGACGACAGGTGATTAATTGTTCCAAACGGCGTTAACGCTCACGGGCAAATGTCGTGACGCACAGTGGGCTAAATTTGTGAAATAAACTATCAAATATTGTGGGTTGTGGTAAGATTAAAGAAGGCTGGACCTGCATAGAATTAATGGAAGCAAATGTAAATTTTTACTTCGCCTTTCCTGGGTCCTCTGGTCTTAATGAGTCGGACAAGAGGATCACAGTTTTTGTTTAATATTTTTTAATTATTGATAGACTTAAACTTTATCAATTCGATTCCTTAACTACTGAAATTATGAAGGAACTCAAACTATCAGTCGATTTATTGTTTCTTTTGAATTTAAAGAAGCGTTTTCTTCCCTTCAAATTCCGATCATAGAATATTCTTCGGTAGAGCAAGATTCCTCTAAATTGTCATTTGATCTCAGAGTTTGTTGAATTCTTTTGAATCTTTAAAGTAGACGTCGTCCATCATTATCTTCCATCAAAAAGAACTCTTAGTCCTTCTCCCATTTTCTTTAATTTGCTCTAGCAATAATTTTCTTCAATCATTCATTCATTTCCGTTTCAACTAGAACTTTAAACTTTTTTTCCCCAAAATTTTAAAACAAATTCCACTGTACGTTGGCGTCGTCATCGACGAACTGCGGACATATAAGGCCAGTTACACATTTATGGCCAAGTGCTTGAGAGCCGAGAGAACAAAACAAGTTGCACGCCAGCAATTGAATGAATGAATGAATAGTTTCGACCCGGCCACTGACTGACTGACCGACTGACGAACCGACGCGCCAACCGCCAGACCGGCCCCGACTGACGGAGTGTTGCTGATCCCCAAGCACCTGAAATTCAAAAAACAAAAATAACCTTATCGAGTACACCGGCAATGACAATTGAGAGTGGCAGCCACGCCAACCGGCGAGTCAAGTCGAGCCAACCGGAGACTGTGAGCTGGGCTCGTGCGTTGGCTCGGCAGCTCGAGCAGCAGATCCACTGATTGCTTGATTATTATTTTGATTAATTAGCTTAGATTTGGCTAGTTCAAACTGCACGGCCCATGCCTTGGGGGCTGACCCGCCCTCCACTCCACTGTACGACGGTCCATGCGGCTTCGATTTATTGCCTGCCTGTGGCTTTTTCTGGGGGGCTCAGGTTCATGCGTCTCATTGTTATGATTGATTGAAGTTTTTCGTTGATAACAGTTTACAATTGAGAAATTATTTACATGAGCCATAATTAAACTTGTTTGTTGTGCGAGTGTGTCTATGGTCTGGTTTATTGAACCTACTCGAATTGTATGGCCGTAGGGTCGATGCTGCTGCTTGTCTCTGTGTGTGTGTGGGGGTAATAAGGAAATGGCCTCTGGGGTCTGGCAGATTTTCAAACTGTTGATTAGCCTCCACTTTGAATGCCATGATGATGATGATCTGCAGGTCATTTGGCAGCTCCAAATGTTCACAATATAGGCAATTTTTGGGCTTTAACTTTGACAATCAATTGGCGGAGAAATTTGATTAATTTGATTGACAGCGCTGGACGGCGGACTCAAGTGTTTGGCCATCAGGAAGTCAGTCAGTCGAGTTGACAGTTCAAGTCAGTCACAGGAATTTGTATAGGCGGAAAGTTCAGAGGCTCCCAGTTGTATTTTCGATGAGGTTGAGTTGCTCAGGTAGGCGGTTGCGGAACCTTCCTTGTGTTTACTTTCTTCTTGTTCAAATTTGGATTTGAAAGTCTGCAAGGTTTAAAATTGGCTCCCACGAACTCTCTCTTGCTTTATACACATAACCGAAGGAAACACAGAACAAGCTTCCTGAAGGGATTCCGACTATCTGCTTTACCTTCTTCTTCCTCTCCTTGCCTCTATAAAAAATCCCTAGGTTATGTTAACCAATAAGAAATTCATAAGCAGGTAAACCCTCTTGGATTCCTCCAAGATAGGAAAATTTTTCAATGAAAAATGAAAAGAATTTTAAGACAAACAGCAGAAGATCAACGATTTGGTCTGAAATTCCCAAAGATCCCCTCAATGCTAAGGAGATGGCCGAAGAACTTGAGGTATCTGAACTTCCTTAAAAAGCCCTGCGCCGTTTCTTTGATCGTTTAGCCTTCGGCCACCTGAAAAAGAAAGCTCGGCTGACCCACCGCCCTCTTTTTGGGGCACCCGGCTCCCCACCCGTTGGCTCCTGGGAAGCATTGCGTGTGCCGATTGAGCGCGTCTGCTTTGGCCCGTTGGCTTTGATTTAAGCCAAAAACAAAGGAAGCCACCGACCGACCGACCCACCAAAGCCTCCACAGCGAACATGCAAAGTGACAGCGGCTGTGGCCCTCGCCATATTTGGCCAAATTCAAATACCATTAACACGTACGCCATTTGTCGTTGGCCGGTCGGTCGGCTGGCTGGCTGGTTGGCCAGTCGATCGCTCAGTTGGCTGGGCCGTCCGTGCCGCGGTTTCATTTGTCCAAAACGCTGCGTTTTCTTGGCCGTTTCCGTGTCGCGCTTCGTTTGTTCGGAAAGCCGCGCACTGCACGCATTTCCCCTACATTCGGGCCGGCCGAACTGCTGGGGGCAGCCGAATGTTCGACATTTAACACTTGTAAATTTGGCGGCGCATTTATGCTCCGTGCCAAGCGACGACACCGGGTGATTTGAACTTTTTTGTTTCCACCGCCGACGACTGCCCCCCGCGCCCGCTGCCGAATCGACCAGCTGCCTCACGCGGCCGACTCCTCACTCGACTCGCATGGTAACCTGTCGTGATTCTTGTTTTAATTTGCTGTGACTTTGGGGCAGGCAGAGCCGCCGCCAGTGGCCGCCTGGCTGCCTCCTATCGGCGGCGGCGGCGGTGGCTTCTTCGACTGGACGCTTGCCTTTTTCGGGCCTGGCTCAGATCGCCGGCGACATTGGCAGTTATTAGGCCTAAATGCAAAAGGTTTTTTTTTGGTTTGTTTGGCTTTCTAGTTGGCGCTGTGGACGGTCGCGTTGTTTGGCTCATTAGCGGCTTCGACGGCCGACGCCGGTGCTTTTTTAGTGGCTCGCCCGTTGGCTAATTTGCTTGGTAGTCGCCACCGCCACCGCCACTTGCAATTATCGGTCGCTGTAAAACAACTTTGCGTGTTAATGTGCCTTTTAGCGGGAGTCGCTCTGGCCAAACGAAATCAGAAGAAGATCAGAAGAAAAAGGCCAAGGAAAGCGCCGAAAATTGCGCAGCCGCCGCGCCAAACGGTGGGATTTTGGGAAAGGCGAGAACTTGGAGAATCAATTTAAACAAGGAATTTGAATAAGTTGAGAGATTAAAGCTTGTCTTACATTTACCCGAAAGTAGTTTGTTGCGGAAAGGAATTCGCACACTGAATTTTGGGTTTGTAGGATGGAAGGACAAAAAGAGGTAATTGAAATTTTGTAAGAAAGTCTTAGAGTTGATTTGGGGATTCTTGTGTGCTCTTTAAAGAAAACTCAGCAAAAAAGAGAAGCGATCGGGGAGTTTATAATTTGAGAATCGCTTGTTTCAAGTTCGCTATTCGTTCCTTGGGGAACTTCATTACTCATTGTAGAGAAAAGTCGATAAAAAGCAGTTCTACTCTTTTTTAAAAAAACACAAGGCTAAGCAACTGCATTAGATCTTTGGAACCATCCAACCTATTTTGAATTTGAATCAATTCCTTATCGAAGTCCTTGAGCAGCTTTCTGCAAACTTTTCTCAGATCCCTGGAAGCTTAAATCTTTTCTCTCTGATTGTCCAAAGGAAACCCACCGATTTCTTGTTAGTTCCTCCTAATCGGCTTGTTAATATGATTGCCATATTTTTCACGACTTTCATTTCATTTTGAAGAGGGCTCCCGTCGAAAGTGAGTTTGGAAAGTTTCGGAATCAGATGACTTCATCGCAGCCAAGAAAAAAAGAACCCAAGCCACTTGATTTGCTGCCATCTGGTGTTTTGTACACCCCACGGGGCTTTTGCGGTCTGATAATCTAAGCAGAGCACAGAAATCTTGTATATAAATTTTTGCATTTAAGCATAAATTTAATTTTATCTACAAAGCCGCTTGGCTCGCCCGGCCAGCGAGAATCGTGACAGCCGAAATATAAAAGAGATTGACGCCCCAAGAGTCCCGCGGGCGGAGGATGGCGGGCGGGCAAGGGGGCAACTGACAACGCTGACAAGTGTTAATTGAATTCATGTCGCTGGTAATCATAATAATAATAACAATATCATGTTGTCGAGCTGGCTGCTCGGGGTTCCTCGTCGTCCGGAGGCGCCTTCGTCGTTCAGCTTTTTGATGTCGACCGGGCCGGGCTGGCTGGCTGGACGGTCGAGAGCGCCGTCGTCGTCGTTGTTGTCGTCGTCGTCGTCGTCGTTATAAATTACTCAATTAATGTCAGCGTTTATGTCAGCGGCTCGCCTGGCCAGATAGCCAACCAGACCCGGGCCATCTACATAGATAGAAGATATGGGGGACATGATAATGGGCGACGTTGGCCGCTCGCTCGCTCGCCGGTTCGCTTAATTAAAAAGGCCTCCTCCTCTACATACTCAGAGGTTGGGGGGATCTGTATGCAAAAACCGTTGGCTGGGCGCTTGCGCAACTTGACACTTGGCAGCCCTTTAACAAGTTCGTTGCCTAAGTCTTTTGTTTTTGGTTTTTGTCTTCTACACAGAAAACGTGCAAATTATGATTTCTTTTGTGGCGGGAGGCAAACTGCCGAAATGTCAAGTTTCAGTAGGTCCACATGACGGCCGGGGGCTGTCGCCGCTGCTGTCGTTAGCTTTTTGTCTTGACGCCCTCAGCACTTAACGTCTCGTTCTGATATCGGCATCAGCACCCACCCACCCGTCATCACGCATTGAAACTAATACTACCCATAATTAAATCTATATCCATCCATAACTGTCGATGACTGTGTGTGTGCGCTGGTGTGTGTTGTAATAAGTCAAATCCGTTTCGATGGTGAACAGGTTGAAGCTGAAATGGCAAAGATGCCGGCCACGGCGACGACTCGACTCGCTCTAAGCGCGGGTTGAATGCCCCACCTACAAGCGGACAGTGTGAAGTCAAGAACAATACGATCAACTTGTGCTTTACTAACACTTGACTTATGCAAAGAGCTTCACCTGCAGACCGAGAGGGAGGCAGATTAAGAGAGTTGCACGAGAACTTCTACAGATCAAAGACTCACCTACCAAAGAGGAGCTATAAGAGTCGAAAGATCAGTTGATTTGGTTCTCTTTTAAACAGAAAGATGACCAACAAATTCTCAGGATTTGAAGCGACACTTTTGGGGCTTTCCAACCAAACGATCTTGCCTGAAGTGACCGGAAATTCAGTTGATTTTTTTACCCCTTACCCCTTACCCTTCTGTACAGATCAGATCAGATGAGTTGATTTGATTCTCTTTCAAACATAAAGATTCTCAGGACTTGAAGCGACATTTTTAGGGCTTAACAATCAAACTGGAGGACCACAAGTGAACTGAAAGTCAGTCAGTCAGTTTTTTGTATCCTTTACCCCTTACCCTTCTGTCTGAATATCATTTTAAGCTTAGCTTATGATTCCATAGTTCAGGTAAAGTTGGGACTTTATTAAAGTCAAAAAATTTTGGATCTCTCAAGCACTTCTGTTTTCTTCGGCCTCCAATTCATTTGATCTTTCTTTCGGTTTGTTTTGGAACTTTTGGAGACGCCCTCGCTTATGTATATTTCACATATTATTTTAGCTGATATTTTGGCTTAGTTGTTGTGTTGTTGTTCCAAGTTTTCAAGCACTTAACGCGCTGACAAGTTGAAGCTTTTTTCTTCGACTGTTTGGCCATTCGCTGGCCGAGCCCGGGCCGCCTATGCCGCCTGTCAGGTGGCCGCGGCGCTTAGCCAGCCGCTTACCAAAATGACTGGCCTGTCTCTGTGGGATTTGTTGTCATTGTTGTTGCTGCCTGGCGACTGCTGTTGTTGCAGTTTTGATATGTGCCTGTCGCCCAGTTGAAGCTCACAACTCAAACGGCCACAAAACCAACTCACCGGTGTGGGTGGGCATTGCAATTGTTGCGCTGCCGCTGGCGCCTCCAACCTCCCCAGCAACGGCCACACCACCAACAACAGCAACAGTGGTAACGTCGTCCGTTGTCGACTCAGCGGATTGCGTATTAAATTTTCAAATTGGTTTTTGTTGTAAGACCCGAGAGTTCGAGACTCGAGTCCCCGATCGCCGTACCCCGAACCCATTTCATGGTTACCATCGCCTCGAAATTAAGCTTATTTCCGTATTGAAGTTTTGTTTTGCGGTTTTTGAATTAATTAGCAATACGAATCGAATGGTCGTCGGTGGGTTTTGTTCTCTTCGGCCAGCAAAACACACTCAATTTTATGGTCGACGCCAACGCTCCAAAGCTCCGTACGACGAATCGAATGGTCAGCCGGAAAGTCAAACCGCCGGACCGACACACTCGTAATTATTAATAATGCAAATAATTATATCGATTTCAGTGTCGGTCGGTCAATGGGCGTTGACGGCGCGGACTTCAAGTGAAAAATCCACAGCAGAAATTCGGTGGCTTTGATCGCTCGTGGGAATTGCTGAGAGTTCCTTGAGATTCCGTCTCAGATTAGCTGCAGTTCTTGGGATGATAAATGGCATCGTTGAGCTTCCAAATACGAAGATCTCGGGCCACTTAAAGTCCGTCTGATGTTGAGATGTTGAGGGTTTTATGAGATGGCGATTTTGATTAGCTGCAGTTTATTTTTTGGCATGATGAATCACACAGACGATGAGAAGCTTTGACAGTTCAAAGGAATTCTTTAAAGTTTACCAACACTGAAGCTCCCGTTGAAGCTTATAGAAGAACTGGTGAAGTTTTGGGGTACCAATCTTATTTTGATATTCCTCGTTAACTTCCAAGGGTTCTTAAGGTTCTAAAAATGAAAGTAAGCTGCGCAGAACACAACTGAGCCTCAATATCCTTCGATTTTTGTATTTGTTTCCCAACACTGGCAGCATTAGCAATTCTGTGAATGTTTGCAAACTTAACGGCAATTTTAGGATAACAAATGGCGATCATTGTAATCTTTAGCAAGTAAATCCCATTCCATTTTAATGGGAGTTCGACGTTGCCCAACACTTAATTGCGCACCCGTGATCAAATTGCAGTCCGTGAAACGGCCGAGATTAACCCATTCGCCGATTTAGCCGAAAAAACAACCGTAATTAAATTTTAATTTACACCCAAAGTGTAAAGCAAACAACACGTCCCACGGCAGCCCCCAACCCACTGCACCGAAGCGGTGATTTGAGTCACTAGCCGAGCGACCATTCACCGTCACCGTGACTTTGATGGCGCCTCGATTGCGAGCCTGGTTGGCCAGAGTGGCGGGCGGCCTATCGATTAATTTGTTTTCATGTCGATTGAAATTATGAAAACGAAATTTTAATAGAAATGCCGGGAAAACGTGAGCTGAATTCCCTACAAAATTTAAATTTATTAAAATTCTGTCCATCGGGCGCGAGGGGAGCAAAAATGCACTTTAAATTCGCGATAAGAAAACATTAATTAAACCCGAGGCGGCCAGAGGTGGCCCAAACAGGGCGTGGACACCAAACCAAAATGCCAATTAAGCCCGCTCTGCACGTACTTCTAATAACGTCGAGCGAAATTCGAGTAACGAGCCACGAATGCGGCCGGCCACCGCACTCACGGCTGCTGCCGGGGGCCATAAATTAGCGCACTAAACGACTTCCTAAACAACCCGGCGTGGCACTTGTCACCAACCAACCAACCAGCCAAACAGCCAGCCAAACAGCCGAGCCAATCGGCCTGTCAGCCTGCCAGTTAGCCGGGTTGTCTAATTTAACCTTTGACCAAAAGCCGCACGCTGCCAAAATGCGAAGGGGGCGGATCCTTGTAGGCCTACCAGCCGGCCAGCCGCCTGCTGCACGTGCTGCAAATCAAAGTCACTTTTTGTCGGCATAACAATGAGAGCCCAGAAGTCGTCGGGCGCCCTCCCCGGGGGTCTGGCCGCCATGCAGGGTGGGCTCAATGCAATTAGAAGTTGTCACCTGAAATGCAACCGTTTGTCGCGGGGTCCGTCGGTCCGCCCTTTGGGGTTCTGTCTCCATTCTGTCAGCTTCCAAGCAAACCCAAAATGACTTTTCGGTTTTCTGTCTTGATTTTTGTTGAATAGCAAAAAGCCAAGCGCTACTGCTTTTAATGCAGTTTGGCGTTTAATTTCCCAAAAATATAAAAACCCAGCGACAATCGCCACAGCGCGGGCCCAGCGCAAGTTGAATGCGAAAGGAAACACATACGCTCGGGGCAAGGAGACAAATCGACTCAGAGATACTCTTTTTGGCCAACAAAGAGCTCCGAATGTTCAGAAGAACAGGGAGAAGTTTAGGATTAGGTATTGGATACAAGAGGTTATCAGTTAAAAAGTTTATAATACTCAGAACAAATTAAGTTCTTTAATCCTTACAAATTCAAAAAAAGCACAGCGTTGAGAAACTCCAAAACTCCCATTCCAATTCTCAATTTTCGTTCTCCTTTATAATCGTATAAGCCTTCAAAAATAGAAAAAGAGTATTATGTGGTAAACTGGAAGTTGTAGAGCGTAAGAAACTGCGTGGACGGCATTTATAATAGCGGGCCCAGTCAGTCGGCCGTCGGGCAGGCCAACCTCAATTGTGGGTCTTTTTTTTGGGAGCACAGAGCTTGTAAGGTGCGGCATTAGCACCACTCGTCGTCGCAGTGCGGAAAAACTGAGAAATCGGTGCAGCCACAGCAACAACAACGCCAACAAAAGCAGAGCAAAAACGAGAAACGCGTTTAATTGAAGGCGCGCGCAGGCGCAGCCGTTGTTGGCTCACTAGCGCCATCTACTTGCGGGCAAAGGAAACTCAAAGGCAACCTGAAGCTGACGTTGTTGTTGGCGGTTCGGTTGTGGTGGTGGTGATGATTCATCGCCGTGTTTGTTGTTTTGAGTGGAGCCACTGAAGTTGCTACCCCGCCCAGCATCCCCCCCACTCCCCCGCCAACTTCCTTGCCACAGCCGCGTCGTCATCGGCAACGGCAGCCAAAATCCTAGACGTTTGTCGTTTATCGTTGTTGTTGTTGTTGTTGCTGTTGTTGGCGCTTGCCGCCCGGTGGCTTTTTGGTGACGCAGTTTTGTGCAGCTGCGCCAAATCTCGTTTCGTTTTTTCGGATTTTCGTGAAGTTTTTTGCATTTTGCGCTTTACGTTCAAAACAATTATTATTCTGGCAATTAATTTTGATTTAAGCAGCGATTTGATTTTCGCTGCCAACAAACCAACCACCACCACCACCAACCGCCAGCCGCCCACCGCCGCCGTCGTCGTCATCAACATCGTCCCCCCCGTTGGGTGTTGTGTCGTCGGCAGTTGCCTTTGTTGCTGCCTGCTGGTTGCATTTTATGTGATTGCTGCCTCCAAAAACCCATCGATAAATCCGTTAAGAAAAATCCACCTACATGCTCAAGACGAAAGGAAAATCAGCGACGATCGCTGTTGTCAAGCAAACGAGCAACAAAATTAAAAGAAATTCCCGGGGGGTAGTCAGATTCCTTCCACCTTTTGTTAAGGGAAGGAAGCTGGGGAAGCTGGGAATTTTCTTGAAATTAATTATGAAAAGGGAATAAATTCAATTTAGGCAATTCAAAGATTTTATTCTGGTCAAGTGAACGGAACAGGAAGCAGAGGAAAGAATTTCAAAGGACTGATTTTTAAGACTTTTTAACTATTCCTTTTAATTCACACTGAACTACATAGGGTTTTTACAAATCGAGTATTCAAATTTGACGAATAAGTTATGAAAAATGCAACGACAAATCTTCAATAGCATCTTAAATGATTCTGCTTATTTATAAATTGGTTAAAATTCGCTAATATAAATTTATTAATGAAATGTCAAAAAAACACATTCAAATTTTTGTTGTTTCTTTTTTTTTTATTTATTTCACAGAAAATTAAAATACCCCATTTAAATATAAAGAAGTTATGTACACAAGAAAAAAATAAATAATTAAAATTTAAATAAAATAAAACTATCAGAATTAAAGTAAATAAATTAGTAAATTATACAGGAGTTATAAATAAATTATAAGTTAGTATAAATTAGTTTCCCAATCCCCTGATTTCCACCCACATAAAGTCATCAACAAATCGCCTAAATTTTAAAGATCAACAAACTGCAACGAACAATCGGTTCCTAACCCAACAAATGCGGCAATTGCCTAAATAGGCAGAGATTTTTACTCTTTGGTTCCCTAAAGGGGGCAATAAAATTGCCCTGACTAATTTTTGGCACTGAGTTTTAAATTCGACTCCCCCACTTTGATTCCTTTGGCTAAACTGACTTACCACTTACAACCTAAAATACAGCTAAAAGGATCTAAAGGATATGTCCCCCCATTAGTACACAGCTGGCTGGGGCGCCAGGTAATCCTCCTCATCCTCTTCATGTCCACTGCTGCCCACGCTGCCGGCATAGTAAACCTGCCCAGAGGCGCTGCCCTCGCCGTCTTCGTAGGGCTCCCGGGGCAGCCCTGGGGAGGCCTGGCAGCCGCCCTGGAGATGCTTGGCCAGCAGAGACATCCGCGAGAAGGACTTCGTGCAACTCGGACACGAGTATTTCTTCACATCCGAATGGGTCTGCATGTGGGCCCTCAGATTCGAGCGGTCGGCAAACGCGCGGTTGCAGTGCTGGCAGCTGAAAGGCTTCTCCCCCGTGTGGGTGCGGATGTGGCCCTGGAGCAGCCACGGCCTCGAAAAAGCCTTGCCGCAAATGGGGCACTTGCAGGGCAGCGTGTGGGTGCGGATGTGCATCTTGAGGGCCCCCAAGGAGACGTAGGTCTTCTCGCAGTTCTTGCAGCTGAAAACCTTCTTCACCTGGTTGCCGTCGGCCGCGGGGCAGTGGAACTGCTGGTGCTTGGTCAGCCCGGAGTACGTGGAGTAAGACTTGCCGCAGTCCTTGCAATGGTAGCGCGGCACACCCACCGGCTTCTGCATGGACTGGGCGGAGGCTGCATTGGCCGCTTGGATCAGGGCCGAGGCCTGGTCCGTGCAGAACTCCGTGTGGTCGACAATGGGACTGCCGGCCCCGCTCGGGTTGCTCCGGATGATCTTGTACTCGGTGCTCTCGTAGGCGTGGCTCTGCTGGTGCTTCACCAGGCCGGCGTAGGTGGCGTAGCATTTGTTGCACTGCTGGCACTGGTAGTACAGATCGCTGGTGTTCTTGATCTTCAGGCCGAGCTGCTGGTCCACATTCTCCGCGTCCATTTCCTGGTCATCGGAATGGGCAGGCTGTTGGGGCGTTGGGTGTTGGGGCGGCGGCGGTGGAGGCGCCATGTGCTGCATGCTCAACAGCACCCTGGCCACATTGTGGAGGTTCATGTTCTCGCTGAGCACTCGCCGCTGGGCCAGCTGCGGGGCCAGGCTGAGATCCTCTGGCTCGGGCGCGATCGCCGGCTGGTAGTAGTTCTGCGGCTGCGGTGGCTGACTTTGGGGCATCTTTATGCAGTCCTCGTAGTCGGCTATGCTTTTCATCAAATTGTTGTTGTAGTTCCGTAAACCAAAGTTCTCTTGGCCGTAGGGCTCTGCTGGTGGCGGGGGCGGTGAGGGCGAGGCTGGCCGTCGGTAGATCGCCTCGGGCTTGATGTCCCTCTCCGGGAGATCTTCCTCTGGGGGCAAGTCGAAGTCGCCGTAGCCCAGGCGGACCAGACTTTTGGCAATCTCCTCGCGGGTGAAGACATCGGGAAAGGCGCGAGCGATTTCCCGGGTCTCGTCCCAAATGCGACGGGCCAACTGCTCTTTGGCCTCGAAGCGCTGGCGCAGATCTGTGGCTGGCGGGGACTCAGGCTTTGAAGGCGCTGGCCAGTGCTGGGGCACTGAGACGGCAGCCAGGCTCAAGTCCACAGGACCTTCGTCTGCAAGAAGCGAAAAAGCTCGTTGGGTATTTTGGGCTTCACGGCAGCCGGTCGAAGGGGACTTACCGTGACTCAAGTGATCCTCTTCGGGTTCTTCTTTGATGAGGATGGGACGCTTTTTGAGCGGGCAGCGACTGTACTTTAGCTTATCCATGGCGGCGGGGGCGTAGTTGGGATTCACTTCACTGATTCACTTCACTGATCGTGTGGCTTTGGGCCAAGGATACGCGCGTGTCGATCGCTTGCAGTTCCGCTTACGAATGATGCAATTGCCCAGGATCACCGAGATTTTATATAGACTCTTTTGCAACCCCCAAGGAAGGATCAACCCCCGGATCTAAATGCTACCTACTTCCGCGATCAACGAGGATTCTGCACGATCAACCACCACCACGAGCCACCGTAGCGTCGCTGCCCCTCAACAGCTGTGCTGCCGAGCGGCTCCTCCAGCTGCCATTGCATCGTGCCATATCGTTAGCCGATCCGTCGCCTCCGTCACCTCCACGGCGAACAAAAAGTCGAGCACGTGCCACAGAAAAACAGGCAACGGCAGCGGCAACTGCACTCGATCGCCGCCTGCGCTCTCTCGCTTGCGCGCTCGCATAGCCGTTGCCGCCCGCTGGCCACCAGCTGCGGCTGCCGAGATTTCTTCCCCTTCTCTTCCCTCCCTCTTCCACACTGTCTCGCTCTCTCCTCACTGGGCCGGTGTGTCTCGTTGGCGAGCAGCTGGCGAGCTTAGCGGGCTGGCTATGTGCTGCCCGCTCGCTCGCTCGCCTGCCTGCCTGCCCGCAACTTGAAAGGCAAGTTTATTTATAAACCCAACGCAATTACATGGGTGGTGCTGCTGTCGAGGCTTTTTCTGTCTCTTTCCAGGGCGCCTCTATATACCCGATCACGCACACACACACACACAGTCAAACCAACACTAAGCTGGCCACGCAGGTGAGCCAATGCCCAAGCAGCTGGCCGCTCTTTCGTTTCGCCTAAGAGTCGTTTTTCGCTCTTTCGATCTCTCAATCGTTGGGGTCTCTGGGAGAGTGGGGAGCTAATGGCGCTTTGGCTCTTTGGTTAAACGGAGTCTCTTTCGGGTTCTCTTTCGGTCTACAGCGAAGATCGGTGGGATTTTTGGCCTGATGACCGGGCAGCCTTTTCAAAGAGGGAAGTTCTTCAAATACTGAAATGAGTTTCAGGAAATTATGAAATTTGTTAGGTCTTATGAATTTCCAATTGAAGAGTCTTAAAGTCTTTGGTTGGTCTTCGTATGTTTAGAGTTCTATTTTTCTTTATAAATCTAAATTCAATTTAAGGAACAATTCAATTGGTTTCCTCACATCATCGCTTGTCTTGATATACGAATAGTTTGCTTTTAGTTTTAAATTCTCATTACTTTTCCTAAAGCCTTGTCTCAAAAATCAAAAGCCAGGAATTCTTGAAATCTACTAGAGATTTTAAGATGGAAAGATCAGAGATCTTTACTCATTCAGATGATTTGTCGAGCTTAAAACACAAAACCCAATTGAATATTTGCTTCTTTTTTCTCACTCCTCCAAAATGATGATTGCCTTGTGTTTTCTTGTTTTCATCTCAATAGTAAATTTATGTTTCGATCTATGAAATTTAAGAACAGACGATAATCTATAATCTAGAATTCCTTTTTACATTTTGGATCCTAATCTTCTGTCTGCCATTTTAGTCCTTCATCTTTAAGGTTAAACAACCTTCGTTCAGACTTTCTTATATTTTTAAAAATTATGTTATTATTCCCAAATCTGCGGACTTCTTCTGGTTTCACAAAATCAACTACTGAATTTTACGAGTTCCAATCCTCAATTCCCCAACGAAGCTCTTCCCAGCTGCCTGATACTATGATTTTCGTTATTTGAAATTAAATTCCAGCAGAGCCGCGCTTAGAATTCCTTTAAGAACCTCTAAGAGCCCTTATGCCCCAAGGCACTTCCCCCAATTGACTTTTGATTGCCGGCCGCTCACAGCAGCTGCTTGAAGGTCCGAGACAAAAATCGCACGTGACAAAAACGGAAGGACGCCAGGATCTCAGAAAACAATGCTCACTTGGCCCGGCCCAACGGTCCATTGGCAAACAATCAATGGAAGATCTAAAAGCAAATCAACCTTTTGTCAAGCTCCCCCAGACGACAGAGGGCAGGGGTACAAAGAGGCATGAAATTGAATTTGATATTGAAAATGTTTTGAGTTTTTTTGGCCAGCTGGCAGAATTTGGAAAACTTCCACCCCGAGCGCCGCCGCATTTACCTGGTGCCCGTCGGAATGCGCCAAAAAGGTACGTGCAAATCTACCTGGCAAACACCGGGCTCTCCGCCACCCCAGAGCCCATAAAGATCACTGGCGGTGGTGGCTGCTCGTGCTGCTGGTGGTGGTTAATTTCTACCCAACGTCTTGGCTGAGATTCCGGCGAGGGTTGTCCCGTGCCATCCTGTCGGGTTACAGCTGCGCAGTGTCACGTTCTTTGAGATTTTGGCGCCAGATTTCGAGGACTGTAACAGCCATGAGGGCGATCGGCTGGCCTCACACTTCCCTGGTTGACGATCGCCGGCTAACGGGCACCTGGTGGCTGGCCGGTTGACCGCAAGAGGCGTCGCCACAGACGAGTGCCTCACTTCAAAGTGTCTAATGACCGCCGTCGTCGGAGTCACTCATAATGAAGTGCAAAATGCAATTAATTTGCCGCGGGAGGTACAGTTGTGTCCCCAGCAACAAAAACAGAGCCAACAAAAGAAAAGAAAGCGGAGCCGCGCAGCCCATCGGCTCGTCTGCGCTTGGAAAGTGTAAGCCAAGAATGCGAATTGGTCTGGCGTCCGTCCAATTGCTTGGTTCGTTGTCACGAGCTGCGGATTTCTCAAGCCAGTGAGCCCGGCTCGAGATCATAGAACCATTGGCGCCTGATAGAAGAACCGCTGGAGCAGACGGCGGGCGGGCAGTTGACAGGCCGGCTGGTCGGTCGGTTGGCTTGCCAGGTCAGTGAACATAAACGCCGACAGAAGAAGACAAGGCCTTGGATGCTTTTGAAATCGGATACTGTTATCAGTTGGTAACGGTAATTAAAAGCAAATAAAAGCAAAGCTGCCAACACGAGGAACCCACAAGACGTCGGAGCGGAGCAGCCGCGCCGCTCTTGTCTCTTCCATAATTCAAATTAATTTGTTTTATTGACAGCATGAGCGCCGTTTGTTTTTGGTAGCTTTACCCGCAGTGATCCCCACAAATTGGTCAATTATATGAGAGGGTCTTTCGTGGAGCATTTCGGGGGGCGGGTGACAATAAATTAAGCTCCTCGTCGGCGTCTATGGCTTCCAATTCTTGCGCGGCTTCTTCGGCTAATTAAAATGCGTTTTTTTTTTCTTTATTTTTGAAAGATGCTAATCTTCTGGGAAGACCACCCGCCTCTGACTGCGATCGTCGGTAGCCAGCTCATAATTTTCGTTTCGATTTTCATTATGAATCACAAATCGACGGAATCATCGAATGATCATTGGAACTATCAATTCACCGCCCTCCGCTTCATGGGAATCAAAGCTTACAATTCCCTGCCTAGGCAAGCGGTTCAAAGGGCATATTAGTTTCATATTTGACTTGTCTTTAGATGTTTTTCCATTATCACGGAACTTTATCGCGATTATGCTTCTAAAATCTATGAGAATCTAACTCAGATCGTCCAATTGATTTAGAAGACTTGGGATCGATATAAAATCCTTCTAGACCCTTGATTAAGATACGTTTCGTCTATTGAGTTCGCCGAAGAAACTGCAGTAAAATTGTGAATAATTTTTCCATCATCCCAATTTCTCCTTCAAGATTCTCATAATTTCTTGGGTTACCTATTTTATTTGCTCCCTTGGAAGAAATTGTTAGACCATCGTCCGTCCTTAAAATTACACGATCAGAAGTGATCGCTCATAAAATATTTATTAAATTCTTTATCCTATAAAGGAAATCGGTTAATTGGCCTCTTCATCTCAGTTCGAAACCGACAATACTGGTCTTGATCTTAAAAAGTCTTAAATCTTTTTGAAATGAATAGTTTTCCTTCTACCTTCTTCCGCACTAGAAAGAGTATAAAATCATCGACTTGGTGGCTTCGAGTTTCTGCTTTGCCCCGCACTTATGCAAATGGAAAGATGAAACATCATAAAAATGAAATATTTGTCGGAGGGTTTTTGAAATTTTGGTTAACCGCATGATTCACTTGCTTGTATTTTGGCGGATAAAAAGTTAAGCTCTGCTTATCGATAAGCAAACTTCCTGTCGGCCGGCATCTCCCCTCGGGAGAGTGTCAAGTTTAAGGTGAAGTTCACTCCGATTTCCCGAACCCGCCCGGCACCCGCAGCAGGCGCATTTATTCAGTTTTATTTGGCGATTTTTCCCATGACCAGACGCATTTGCAGACGTCGTGAGAACCTCCTCCCCGGGAAGGGGGAGGCATCTGGACCTGCGGGCTGACTGTGCGGAAGGTGGCGGCGGCGGTGGTGGTTTTTATTATCAGAATCACGTGACAAGTTGCATATGAAATATCCGCCAGGGGTTGTGCACGCTTTGGGAACGTCGCCCAGAAATCATCCCACGGGATTCAATTTGTTGTGTTTTATTCGAAGGATTCTGATTGAGGCGATCCCATTGTTTCTGTTGGTGTTTTGACTCCGCGGCTTCTGCCTGCCCGGGGTGGACTCTACGGACTTCATTACAGGACATTTTCGTTCAATTTGTTGGTTGTCAAGCTCGGGGGAGGCGAGCACTTGAATTCTGGCCAGGGTTCGGTTTACGTTTCCAGTAAATAAAAGTCGACTGAACATTTGTTTACCTGATCCGCCTCTCCGGGGACGGGCTAATTAAGTGTATTAAAAAGCAGAAAAGTCAGCCGACAAGTCCACGGCCGACTGGCGGGCCTCCCCAGGGCCCCGAAAAAAGAAGCCATTAAATTTCCGTAAAATTCAGCAAATGTCTGTCTAATTATTACAAATCATTTTCCATTTCTCATTTATGGAAATTTCCCAAAAATAGAGGAAAAAACGCGACGAAAAAAATGCCGGATTTTGTCAGATTTGGAAATGCCTAGAATTCCCGCCGTTTGGCGAACTCTGACGGGGAATGCACCTGAGGGAGGAGGCTGAGGCTCGGCCTGCGTTTAGAATCGAAAAGCAATTTAATTGATTTACGGCAAATGGATTGCCTGGGCCGCCGTCCCCTCGCTCGCTTAGCCCCACTAAATTTAGACCGGCCGAGACTTTCGGTCGATGTTCTTGAGTTTTGTCACGTTCATGGGCAAATGTTTTGATGATCAGGGCCAACCTCCCGCCCTCTCAACTTCTTCGGATGCTTTGGGACGTGTCAGTTTGTTTGTTTGTTGGGCACAGCAACCAGCAGCCAGCGACTGTCAGCGTTGACACTGACGACGCCGGAACGGCAGGTACACGGATCTGGGCACACGGACACTTGGAGAGACGAACTCTCGACGTGCCGTTAAGCTGTCAGTGGGCGCCCAGGGGAGTATGTTGTGCTCCCCTGACGAAAGATAAATTGAACGCCAGCTACCGAGTTATTAATCTTGGTGAGCTTAGCAGGCGGCAGGCTCCCTCGATCCGCCGGCCCGCCCGGTCTATTGTTTCTAAAATATTAGGCTCGCCGGGGTGGGGGAGGTGTCATCTAATGGGCCGAGTTCGCTGCCAGTGGCTGATCGTTTTTTATGCTCGCTCCCTCTTCCCTAATTTGTTTATGGCCGCGATAATGCAATTTTTTTAAGTCGAGGGCGCAATAACATAAATCCCGAGATGCTCCTTGCTCCGTAATTACGTGGCCTGTTGGATTTAAAGAGAAGCAGAAGACCTGCCCAGGGCTTCGTCGTTAGGGCTTTGCCGCAGGCCCAACCGGTAATTCACCCGAAGGGGGAAGGTTCTCTGGCGAACACCTGGACTCTGAAGACTCCGTGGTGCCGTGCTCGGAAATTCCTGTCCGTGTGTACACACACAACACCAAATCATATCAATTCCGAACCTCACTTCCTTTGGCAAACACCGCACTTGAGTCATCAACCTCAAAGGGGTCGTCGTCGTTGTCGTTGTCGCTGTCGCCGTCGTCGTCATCGCATAGTTAAAGGAAGTGGACTCTGCACACCTTGCCATTTGCATACATTAACCCTAGACAAGCCGAAGAAGTTACACAAAGAAGCGGTTGCCAGTTCCCAGGTAGATTGTCGCTGGGTCGCTTGGTGGTTGTTGTGGTGCCATTTGAACTTGTTTATTAGCACATGTGACAATTAGAGAGCGGTATGTAGATTGGGTGCGGCATGTTGCTCCAGGAAGAGAATATATCCGACTTCCTTTTCGGCCCATGATTGCGGCCGATGCGACCGGATGGCTGGCCGTTCGATGGGACAAGCGAATTATGCAAATTCCCGATCACGAAGATCCTCGATGGCCACCTGGGCCCGGGGGCATTCCCACGGTTGCGATCACCCAATCACTTTCATTAAGGTCCTGAAATTCTGGATTAATACGCTAAATTTATGGAAAGTCATTAGCAGTTTTCATACGCGGGACTGAGTACTTTGCAATTGGGGGAATTTTATGATCATAATTCAAAGTTCCATTAAAGATTTTACGCTTTGGACTTTGCCTGTTGCATTACCTCAAGGGACACCTGGGCTTCTAGATATTCGCATAACCGGGGTGATATTTCATGAAGGTTGCGTCGATATAATCTTCAGATCTGGGGCAGACTTTGGTCACCAGAAGCAAAAACTGATCGTTTGTTCGATCTTAAGACATTCCGATCACATTTCTTGTGAGAGTTGAAAGACATTTGATTTTGGTTGAAGCTTTTAAAGAAATCTCGAAATATACATTCTAATATGACAATTTAGAGTATCAGCTTCAATTTTCTGTTTCATTTTCTTTCCCTAAGATCATCTAAAACTCTTTTCAAAGTCCCAATCTTGGTTAAAAACACTATAAGATTTTCAATGCCCATAAATATACTTTAATTAAAGTATTTGACTTATTAACTTTCTGGAAATGGCTTAGAAATATTTAAATTTATTTATTGCGGATCTTGAGTGATTTTTAGATTATATATTAACCGATTATATAGCTGGAATAGACGCTCAAGGCTTCACGATGCGCTCAGCTTACCCCAGAATTTTTAATCATTTTTTAAGGCGAAAAAATAATCCCACAAAATTCGAATGGTTTTGGACAAAATTCCCCGCTCAGAATGAAGCGCTTTTTGGCCTCGAAATTCTGCAACTGAAGAAACCTCCCCAAAAACCATCGGCTAGAAGTCCTCATCAAATGCGCAATCGAAAGAAAGAAGCAAAATGAGTTTCAGCACCGGCAGCCCCTTCATGATCGATTCCAAGAGCGAATTGCTGGATGCCCCAACGCCCCGGCATTCCCTGCTCTCCGGCAGATTCAAGCAGAGCTTCGCCTACTTGACCCTGCGCACTCGGATGCCCGGAATCATGCAGCAAATCATCATCCACCTGCAGTACAACACGCCCGAGCTGGAGGAGGCATACGGAGAGGAGGTCCGCAAGGATGTCCGCATTATAGCCGACAGCATCGAGCGCCTGAAACTCGAACTCAACCGCGACCGGCCCTTCTCGCTGTTCCACGGCAACGAGCCGGACAAGGTCGAGTGGAATGCCTTCATCAGCGAGCTGCCGCGCCCCAAGAGGACCTACTTCCGGGCTTGCTGGCTGCATGCTGAGTGCTACTTGTACCGCAGGATCTTCTCGTTCTTCGAGAACAGCAAGCTGCTGAGGACGTACGATTATTTCGCGGACCTGAAGCACGAGGATCTCAAGATCAGCGTGAGGGCCATGCAGGCCTTGGGCCAGGCCACCCGGAAGCTCGACATGACCTGGGAGTCCTTTAGCCGCCTCATGCGCATCAATCTGTGGAGCAACCACTACGAGATCCAGCTGAACTCCTACGGCTGCGAGGACTCGGACGTGATCAACAACATCGACGTTTTGGCCCAGGTGGCCAACTTGGACCGTCGGCTGCTCATCGACGAGTCGAATCTCGTCTGGAACTGCCTCATGAAGGCCAAGAACAACAAGAGCCGCCCGGTGATTGTGGACTACGTTTGTGACAATGCCGGCTTCGAGCTGTTCACGGATCTCCTGTTCGTCGAGTATCTGCTGGATTCGGGACTGGCGGCCAAGGTCCGCCTGCATGTCAAGGCCATTCCCTGGTACATTTCCGATGTCACGAGAAGGGACATCGAATGGACCTTGGACTTTCTGATCTCGCATCCGGTGGACATGTTGTCCCAGTTGGGCCACAAGTGGTCCAAGCTGCTGGCAGAGCATAAATTGGAGATCTCGCCGCCCTCGCATTTCTGGACGGGCCCCCAGGCCTACTTCGTGATGGTGGACCAGGACACCACGCTCTACGAGGTGTTCACTGGAGCCACCTTGGCCATTTTCAAGGGGGACCTGAACTATCGCAAGCTGTTGGGTGATTATATTTGGGACTCCACGGAGGACTTCATCACCTGCCTAAGAGGCTTTCGGCCGTGCAACATTTGCGCCATGCGGACGGTCAAATGCGAGGTGATCTGCGGCCTGCCGGAGGGCGTCTCCGATCATTTGCTGAAGATGGATCCGCAGTGGATGATCACGGGGAGTTATGCGGTCATCCAGTACACAGATAGTCTGAAATGCGGCTGTTTTCAGGCCAAAATGCACCATCATCATTCCGATAGTAGCGAAGCCCCTGGCGAATCCTCGCAAACACAACAGCTTTCGCCTCCGCCTGCGCCTGAGCCTCCGCCGGCGACTGAGCCACCGCCTCCTCCTGCGCCTGCGCCTCCTGCTACTCCTGCTGCTGAAGCTGCTGAGGCTGCTGAGGCCGCTCCGGTGGGCGAGTGAGCAGCTGGTGGGCCTGCGGCCAAAGTTGGCCAACAAATGGGCTGAAATTTGTCGGCCTCGTTAGACCGCCCACCATCATTGGGGCCGGCGCGGGTTGGAGCCGACAAGTGCCGCCAATTGCATTTCTATTAGCCGAGACCCCCAATCGATTGCCGATCGATGACTAATGCCCTGCACATGCGCAGTCATTTGTCGGCGATTTGGCTGTTTGAAAATGGAAAGTGTGCAATTTCAAGTTTCCCACACCGGCGACTTTCTCGCCTTCCCAGCAGCAGGACATTAGAATCCATTCAAACCCAAAGCCCGGCGTCTTTATGCTTGACCAAATGCCAACAATAAGACTAACCAAATTTCCTTTAATTTACCGAAAAGAGCAAACCACTTGAGTGCACTTTCTCAGCAGAGCAGGCCGACCAGGCGGTCCACCAAAATTCCAATGCATTCGTCAATCAAAATCCCATAAATGCGGGTACAGTTCCCACCCATCGGCCGATAGCTCGAAATGGCAATTGGAACGCTTCGCTTGCCCAAATTTCCCACCAGCCACCCCAAAAAAAAAAAAAAACAGTAAACCAGAATCCGAACAATGCCAATTCCTCTCTCGTTCTCTCCCTAAGCTGCGCTGGTTGGGTGGTTCGTCCTTTTATTGCGCAGCTGCAGGAAGACCAACCGCCGGCTGCTGTCGCTGCCGCTGCGGCGGCGGCTTTAGTGTTGGTGGTGGTGGGGTGATGATGTGTGGCATATTGTCCTTCAACCAACCGCCCTTGAAAGTGCCTCCAGGTTGCTCCTGTTGCTGGTGCTTTGCCAGGCCCACCGGGGGTTGCTGGAACTTTCTCACAATCAGGACTGCGTGTTCTGTGATTTCCACCACCACCGCCGCGTTGGGTGAGTGCGCAGGTATGCGTCGCATTACCAGCCAGTCAGACCGGCAGGCAGCTGGTCGTCAAGTTTCCCTCCCAAAGCAAGGTGGCCGTTAGAAGTTCCCCCTCCGTCGACCTCATCATGGGAAACCAGTGAGGTAATAAAATCGAAACTAACGTGTGATCGGGCGATTTGGTGTTATTTTTGGGGTGGTCATTGGCAAATGCAAGTGCATTCGGTCAATATTTGCTGG
>JBAMCP010000165.1:0-84236 GCA_037075105.1 Lissocephala sabroskyi
AAACCATACAAACCCATTGGCCATAAACCTCCTTGACAACAGCCAGACCCTAAGGAGGCTGAACAGGACCCACCCACTGGACCCCCCATTCAGAGACCCCGGCTAAGGCATTCCTAAACCCAATTCCCCCTCCCACACTCTCTCCATAGTCAATATTTGTTTTAATTGTAAAAATTATATGTGAAGGTGCACCCAAGAATTTAATGATTGTCCCAATGGGAACAGATTTTAAATAAAGAAACACAGAAAAAAAAATCATTCTGTGCGCATCCGTCGCTTTCTACCGTATATATTCTTATGCTTTTGATCCTGAAGAACCATTATTTCTCCTCCTTATCTCTAGTTTCCCGTTTTCTTCTATCTCTCTTCCCTTTCCATTCTTTGTTAAGTTCCCTTTCGCTACTTCCCCTTTGCCCACAAATAATTAACCCCTGAGAGATTTGGCTGTGCGCCCACAAACACCAAAAACAGAAAGAAAGCCAAGAGCGCAGTCCTCCATTAGCCAAGGCGGCACCTGTCGTCTGAATGGCCACGTTGGCCAAGTAAATATGATGACAGTAGTCTGCCCTTCCACCCACGCCGGCTTGCAGGCAGCAAATTGAGAGCCAGGGTCATCCAACTGAGAAATGCACTCAAATGCACGTGCGGCCAAAAGGATTTAGCCAACAAAAAGAACACATATAAGACGGACAAAAAGAAATGACGATTTTCTTATGATTTTTTGGCCTGGCCAAAATTTAATCTAGCAAAAATGTCGTCCTCGTTGGCGTGTCGAGTCCTCGGAATCCCCCCACAGGCACAACTGCTGCCGGGCAATTACTTATGCATTGGCAATTTGACAGGCCCGCCAATAGAAATGCTCCTCCTTGTCCTCCCACACATGGCGAGGGTAAATGTAACAAATTGAAATTTCAAGGACCAAAGACCCGTCGGGGCCTAAAGAAATTCAAGCCGAAACACTCAGCGGATTGGAGCAACGAATTTGGGTGAGAATCTTCGAAAGTTAACTTTCTTAAGGTAACAAACGGATTAATAGAACGAATGTAGGTAAGATTCTTTATAAGTTACCACTGTTAGGGTAACGAAATGCTTGTGCCCATCGGTCTGGCTGAAGCGCTGTCTGTCGACTGGCCTATTCGCCTGTCTGCCTACGAATTTGCCCCGAGGACCCCACCCATAAGTTTTGCGAATTCTCTTTAAAAAAAGGCAAAGCCAAAACATTTTTCCATTTCCGTTTTAAATTCACTTTAACTTGAAATTTGTCGGCCAGCCAGATGGACAGATGGGCAGACAGGCGGAGGGTAGAACAAAAAGCCCATAAAATTTCAACTGATAGTGAAAAAGAGGCGTCGGAAATTTACGCCCACCGTCCCTCCCACAAGCCCCTCTAAAATGCAATTTTTATCAACTGCCAAATAACGAAAATTTATATCGAACACGAACCCAGCGAACATACGTCGTCCTTGCAGTCAGTCGTTCGTCTCTGTTCAGATAGCAAAAGAAGGCGGAGAGCAGCCGAGCACTCGACGCACAGACAAGCAAGGCGCCAATTGGTGAAGGGAGGGGCCCTGGGTCGCTTGGCCGGTTGAGCAGCTCCGCTGGGCTGGGCAGTCGGTTTAGGAAGCGCAGTTAAAAAGGGCAAACGGCAGCCCAGCAAAAAGGGGAAATTGTACTAGGAAATTTGCCGGAAATTAAAACTTGTGCAAAATAAATCGCCAAACCTCGAAGCCACCCACACACACACCCACCCACCAACACTCACACACACACACACATGGCTAATGGCAGCAGAAAGGACACAGAAAGATCGCTGCACTCAAAGCGCCAAACAGACCAAAAAACCCGCCAGCTGGACAGAGAAAAAAAAGATTCAACGCGTCGCATTTGAATGTCCAGGACCTGATAGCCTTGGCGTTTGGGTGACCCACAGATAATGAGGCGAATAGCTCGATGTCCTTTAATCCTTCAACCAATTCTCCTTCACATTGGTATTTTCGAAATTGAAACAACTAATTCCATTCCGCTAAATCAGCCATTTCGTCCACAGTGCCAAATGTTTCGGGTCTTGGGTTCGGGTGCTGAACTTTGCTCATTTCAGCGGATTTTCGGTGCCGACGCTAATGGAGTGACAGTTGGCCAAGAATTATTAGATTTGCACATGCAGTACGCAATTCTGACCCCCACCAATGCCTCTGCCGCCTCCATCAACTTTGCAATGCAAAACGTGATTGTTGTGCGCAGAGGAAAGCAAAGCAGTTCAACTGGCTGGCTGGCGGGGGGCAGAGGGCGAAGAAAACAATGCAGATCCCTAAAAAAAAACACGCAGACCGAAACTAATTTCCTTCCACAACAACAATGACGGCGCCAAGCGGCAGGAGACAGGAGAAGCCAAGAGTTCGTCCGACCGGTTGCCCAGCCAACGAAGAGTCCATTTGGCAGTTCGGTGGGTTGGAGGGTGTTGGCTGTCTGGCCGAGGCGGTTCAACTGATCATGAAATTTCATTTCCTAAATTTTCGGGGCCCACAAAACAAAAAGGACTCCCTGAACGGCCAACGGACCAATCAGGCCAATCAACCATGTCAGCTGCTTGTCAACCGTCCGGCTCGCCTGCTCGGCATTGTTAGCACCTCACACACACACACCTGTGTTGTGGCCTGGTCGTTGGGCTCTTTTCTCATCCCCTTGGCCATCAATTATTTCATTACCGGAGACCCCAATCGAACCCTCATCGATGGAAGGACTGCCTGCCCGCCCGCCGCCGCTTTTGGGGTTGCGGTGAAATAAATTGAATTGTTGCCGATTTTGGGTCTCCAGTTAATCAGTTATGGTAATTACATTTGCAGCATTTGAGAACTTCAAATGGCCAAAATGCCTGCGCTGCCAACCACAAAACTGAGACGATGGCTAGCCCGGCCAACCGGATGGCTGGGGGCCGGCTGGTTGGCGCCCGGTCAACGGCCTCATGTGGCCGCCAGCGGGTAATAAAAATTAATTAAAATTAACGTAAAAAAAAGGAAACCAACGAAAACAACTCGAAAATTACTTCGATAAGATCCCCATAAACGAGACGGACAGTCCGACAGACGCTCAATTAACGGTAACTTCTTTCCCTTCCCCGGTGGGGGTGGCGGGTTTGGCCTGTTTGCTGGCTGCCTGGCAAAGCTTTTAATTGATAAGCTTAAGACACGAGAATGGTGATGGCTGCTGGTGGTTGCTGAGTGGGTGTGGATGTGGGTGAGGGGTGAAGGGGCAGTGGTGTTGGCTTGGGTGCGGTTAAGTGGGTGTTGATGTGTGTGTGGTGGAAAGGACAAATGCGTTAAGTGCTAATGAAAGACAAGCCGAGTCTTTGGAAGAAGCTTAAAAAGGCCAGCCAAATTTACCAAGCCCGGTGGTTTTTTTGAAGAGCAGTAAAGTTTCATGAATGAGAAAAAAGAATTCAAAAGAAAGAAATTTGCTTTGAAAAGGAACTGAAAGGAAGCTGTCAGGAAAAAGCAAATTGCGGCTTGGATTCCTGAAAAGTCAAAGTGATTTCTTGAAAAATTATATTCGGGAAAGTAACTTAAACCAAAAAATTAGTTAGATTTGCAAGTCTTCTTTTAACTTCTTATAATTCGATTAAGGGGAAGATGAGATAAGCTCTGGATTTCTTTTGAGCTCTTTGAACTCAAGTTAGGATTTTTAGATTTTTACATATCACATTGAGTAGCAAACTTAATTTAGCTAAGCAAAAGTCTCAAATCAGAAAGCTTTTCATAAGCCCTTCAGTTTCCATCAGATCATCTTTAAAGAGATTAAATTTGGAGCCCAAAATGAAGGGTAAATAATTTGTGTTCCCAAAATCAAATTGAATTTTAAAGCCCCCAAAATCTAGTAGAACAGCCGGCTGTGCGGGGAGGAGAGAATTCCATGGTTGAGGAAAACTGGACAATTCAATCGATTTTAATGAGCCCAAGCGACGACTTAGCCACACAGGCAGCCAGAAATTTAATTTCAAACCAAAACCGCAACGATGAAGCGACGTCAAGGACACACACACACACACCCACAGCCGAAGGGCGGGGGAGGCACTCGTCCCAGCCACGCCCCAGCAGGCAACTCTTCTCGTTGTCGTCTGGCGACGACGACGACGACGGCGGCGGCTCGCAAGTGACCAGAAAAAAGAGCCTTAAATTTTCGCCAGTTTTTGTCAAGGAGGCCAATTGTTGTCCCCGGTCTGTTCCTGCGTACGTTCGTCCGCTATTCGTTGGCCTTTCTGGTCGGTTTATGCGACATTATTTTGGCTTATGCCAGGACGAAAGCTTAACGAAATTACGCTCATTTCAAAATTGTTATTGAATCTTTGGTGAAGTAAATAATCCTTGTTGAAATGAATGAGAAATCCTGCCGCCGTCGTTGGCGTTGTCGTCGCCGTCGTCACACCCACACACACACACAAAGGCAAGCGTGGAAATTTCGGTGCTTGTCCTTGCCGCCAACCAGCCAACCATCTATCTATCCTGCCCCGCCCCACGCCCAGGCCGCCAGCACGCCCCCCAACTGTGCCTCCAGTTGGCCCCTTGCTGACTTTGGAGCGCACTAAATGCTGCCAAATTATACGCAATCATTTTGAGCTTAACTAAAGTGCGGCAAGTCAGCGGCGGCGGCAAGGAGCTGGCAATTCAAAGGCTGCCGCTGCCACTAGCGCCGGGCGGGACGTGTAGGCGGGGCAGACTGGATGAGAAAGGAGGGCGGACTCGACTCTTCAATGGATGCGGGCGGTTGTATGGGTGTCGGGAGGTGGGACGGGGGGTTGACTTATGTGTGGTAAAGGGGACAGGAAAGAGGCTTTGTTTTTCTATTTTTTGCTCGGTAAGTCGACTTTCGAATCCTCTAAAACTTTCAAGGCAAATAGTATAAAAATTTTAAGGTGAAAAAGAAAAAAGCATAAAAAGACAGACGGAGAGGGGTATTATTTTCCCATAAAAGTACAATTCGAGACGCGTCTCTTTAAAGCTTTGGAATAAAACCTCAAACGTTACCCTTAGAATATTTCACAGATTCAATTATTACCCTGCTTATTTCAGAAGGATCTTAATTGGCTTTCGACACGAAGTGGCTGCCTTTAATAATCAAATTGATTTTCTTACTAACTTTTCTTAGTTAGGTTGCTTATTTTCGCTTTGCTACCCCTGCCCATTTTGTACCCTAGGATAAACGAGAAACTCTTTCGCCTCTACCCACTCTTTACTATTCTCTGGGGTCCTTAGATAGCTCAAAGGGATCTTAAGATTCTTCTAGCCTGCAGAATAAACCGAAAGGGTAAAAAATATCAAAAATACCAAAAGGGGAAATCGGCCACAAGAAGGGTAACTTGACTTTTAGCCAGTCTAAAAGACGAGACTCACCGCAACCTCCTCAGCCTCACAAAGCCACCTTCGTTTGTGTTTCTTTACGGAAAGGGTATAAGTGCTTTTGGGGGGTAAGTTTTCCCTGGCATTTTTTCTCTTACTGGCCGACGAAAAATACGATGACAATGTGTCATCGTAAATTGTGTGTCGCATTGTTGCAAATTTATAACTTCATATTAAAGCGAACGAGAACGCGGCGGGGAGGGTAACAGCGAAATGATTTTCATTTTCATTGAGCCCTTCAGCGAGTCCAGGGGAAGTTAATCCTCCAGCAATTCAATGCAAATTTGTCGCTGAGGCTGACCACTTAAAAAAAAAGCTGGGCTTTTTTATTTTAAAAGCGCTTCGATTCTTTTTGCCTTCCGTTTGTTTGCCTTCAAATGAGAAAGTTTATTTACCCTCCCCCTGTCCCTTCTTTTGGCCAACACTCCCATAAACAAACCCAATGAGATCGACGACGGCGGGGCATCGCCAAAGAACCCTAGAGAAATTGGCGTTATTTTTATGGCTGCCCTTAGAGCAGAGGGAAGGACGACCAGGAAGAAAGAGGATGAGTGCCAGCGCCATAAAAATTACACGGATAAAATGGTAATAAAATTTGTTTAATGTTTAATAACAAAAGCAAAGAAGGCGACCGAGCAAAGCATCCAAGGACACGGCCAAAGATGCTGGTTGGTCGGGGAGGGGGAAAAAGTCTAGGGACCGCAAGAATATTCACAAATAATTCAAATGGCCACGTAACTTCCACAGCCCCGCGAAAGACTCGACTAAATGAAGGATGGGGTAGTGGGGCAGATGGATTTGGTTGTCCTCTCGGCTGCTTCTCGTCCCGCCCGGAGAACTCAAAGCGAAAAACAAATGCCGCACAATTTGCTGTGCAAACAAAAAACGGAAATCAAATAAGAGAAAAAGAACGAGACTCTCAGGGTAACTGGGAGAGGGAATCCTAGGGTAACTCGGAGAAGGTTCCTTCCTCCGGACTGACATGTGCAACGTGTGAAAGGGAAAGAGAAAGACAAACGCCATCCTTGCGGCCATTTTAGGGGGTGGCAACTCTGCTACAGCATCACAATTTATGACAACTTAATTGATTTACTTTACGTACGTGACCAGAAAAATGAAAATTGCATTACGTTTGGATTTTCGCTGTCGTCGTCGTCGTTGCCTGTCGCCTGCTAGCCATTTTGTTATTTTTGCGCCCTGCCGCCGCCCCCACCCCCCGCCCGCTCTCTTTTTGCCGGAACTTCTATTTCAAATGCCAGTTGTTGGTTGATTACCAGCCACGTTGTCGGGGCGTCTCTAATGCTTCGCTATTAACAACGCCCCGCGTCCACCCCCCAGGCAGGCTTCGCTCTCTCTGGGGTACTCGGGAGAAAAGTAGCACTTAATTTAATTTGCGTATTTTTGTTGCCGTTGCCTTGCGTTTGTTTGCTGCGATTTTGACCCTGCTACTCAACACGCCCAACCCCCCACTGCTTTCGTCCTTTGGTAGCCCGCAAAATTTTGCTATTTTCATTCATTTACTTTTGTTGGTCGCTCGAAGCCCAGAAAATTATGCTCAGCAACATGGCGGCGATTTATGATGCGTATGCTAAATTTCCTCCCCAGCCTCCTCATCACCTACGCCATCGAGGCAGTTGAGTATTTTTTTTCTCTTTTTTACGCGCTGATGGATTAAATGAAATTTGAATTTTTTTCTAATTCACTTTTTATACTCAGCCAGCTAATTGAACTGGGGGGAGAAATACGTAGATCCTTTGATTTATGACCAGTAAAAATTTGTGGGCTTTGAAATCCAAAACAAATATTTAAAGTTGGAATTATGGAAATTATTCCCAGCGATACAATCCACTCAATTCACTGCCGCAGGGTTGCTTTGGTCTCGCCCACGCAGCCGATCTGACCAGAGATCAGCAGCTTTTGTCGCTGAAGTTCTGAGGCTGGAGGCGGCCAATCAAGACTAAAGGAAGCGGCACAGATTTCGAACAAGAAAAAGAGATCGTAAAGTCACTTTAACATTTTTCAAATTTGGGGAGTAAACTTAAAGCTGCACTGAAAATCCTTGGCCCCGTTGGCTGTTGCAACGGTCTGGCAACATCTGGCTGGCGACATAATCACTCAACGGCAACCTTCTCCCTCTCGTCGCCCAGCCAGCGATGCAGACCGACGAAAAGAACCGTTAGGCCAACAAACAAACAGAAAATACGCGCAGTTTGCAATCCTTCCCCCGTCTCCCCCGTTTCTTGGGGACAAGAGTTTATCGTGAAGTTTTTCGAGGACAAAGGGGGCAGGGGGACTTTAACCTTCCACCATTTGAGTTACTTATGCATGCCAGTTTATGGCGGCCAAGTCTTTTGACCTTCTTCGTGTTTACCACCCACTCCTTGCCTTGCTCCTTCTTTTGATGCGGAGGGAGGGGAGGTCAACTTTCTTATTATGCGATTTAGTTTGCAAATGTGACGACCGAACGAAGGACCCCGCGACCTCCACTCGACCGCCGATTGCTTGCCACTTTCTCCCCATCTCCTGCGGCCTTGCACTCGTCGGCTCGACAGACTCGGAGAAAAGTTTTGGCCAAAGCCAAACGCTTCATCAATTCACTTTGACTGGGAAAGTGAGGCTGGCTGGCTTCCCCTCTGGGGGAGCGAGTTAATCGCATATAAGCGGCAAGTTTCTCTTCCTCTTATTCTTTTAGTTTTTTCTTCGTCTTTTTCTTTGGCTTTTTCTTTGGGGCGCTTAAGAAAACCACTTAAGAAGTCGTTAAATAATCAATGAATAAAGATTCTTTACCGTTTTCAATGTGTGGCAGTTTCGGGATTTTTTTTTTTTTGGTTTTTCTATCTTGTGGGAGTTTGATTTTTTGTTTGTGGTTTCCTTTGTGCATAAATGATGAAAGGGGCAGGGGGTGAAGGGAATTAGAAATTCCTCTCAAGCCCAACACAAAGAAAATATACGAAAACCCGATCAGGTTACATTGCACTTAAAAGGTTTTAATATTGAGAAAATTAAATCCCCCCAAGAAGTGATTGGAAGTCTGCAGAAGCGAACCAAGAACCCAAAGACCTACAAAGACAGAAAGCAGAAGATCTCAAGACCCCTAGAAATATCCAGAGTCCGACTTGTCGGGATTTGAAACGGCCTCTGAGGCCGTTCTCTAACGAGAAAAACTAGTTCAGTTGAGGGGCCCAATGCCCCCAGCCACAAATTAGCATTTCCAACAAGAAAATTGGAGGCCCGTCGGGCCAACTGGCAGACCCACCAGACTGATGGCTGAGAGAAGCGATTTTGAATTGTTCACGTCGCCAGCGAGGCAGAAATTTGCAATCATCAGCGAGGCGGTGGGGGCAGGGGCCTCGGACATCACGTAGAAGAATGGAAAATCCTTGTAGAAAATATAGACGGCGATATGGAAACGCCGACCGAAGGACGGCAACAAACGGCAATCAAAAGTGCTCATAGAAAAAAACAACAGAAATAAACTGTTTCAGATTTTTCTCATTTTCTTCAAACGAACACAAGCGGTGGAAAAAATAGAATGAGGTTTCGAAGAGCAGGGAGTGCAAAAAAGGACAACACATGTGGATTAGACAGTAGGTCATATCCACGGTTCCTGACGAGCACAAATGAGAAGCAAAAGGATACATTAGCTGAAATGCAAAACGACTTAGAGCAGAACAATATCTCGATAAAGCCTGAGAAATTGCGGTTTCAAAATGATTTAATCGAGTCTAAAAATACCTTAATTAAGAGTCCTGTCGTCAAAGTACAGTCTGTCCCAACGCTTATTAAACTTGAAGGCTGCTCCTAGGTTTAATTGTCTTTGCAGCCACTTGAAAAGATTTTATCTGCAATAAAAACAATCCGGATGAAAGGATATCAAGCATTCGACAAACTCAGACTGCCTCGGCCGGCAATTGATAATATCAAATTACCCATGTTGGCTAATTGGCAGACGATTGATTCAAAATGCCTTCAAAGTCCCGACCGGGAGAAAAAATAAAAAAATAAAACGAAACGCCAAAGTTTTTGGAGTATCGAATGCGAAGCCAGGTAATTGAGTGGAAACGTGAGCGGATTTCATTATTTATATCCTTCTTCCAACCAAAAAAAAAAGGGATTAGTGGCGGGGGAAAAGCCCGACAAACCGTCCAAGCCTCCGGCAGGTGGGGCGGTTCTATAATAAAAATTCATAGCCACCGACAATGCCAATGATGATGATGACGGCGTCGTGGAAACTGTTGAATCTCAGACAGAAGTGGGCGGGGCAGGGATCAGACAATTGCTGTTTGGCAGAAAACTCCCATCATCATTGGCAGCCGGCAAAGCAAAACGGCAAACACCAAAACAACGCGGCAAATGATGCCGAAAGGAAGGGAAGAGGACGTTGCTGATGAATGCAGGACAATTGGTTTTTCTTAATTCATCTGCAATTGTTATTGAATTCCCGTTTGTGCTTTCTTTATTTCCGCCTGCCTCTCCAGCCGCCCTAACGACAGCAGCGGTGACTGTACGCCTGCCAGAGTTGCCACATTTGCATGAGGCAGATTCAGAAGGTTCAGAAGCTAACCAAATAATAAAGAACTGGATGACAAGTAGTCAATGTATCCTTGCTTTCGTTAAGGACTTCAATCAGAAGCTTGTGGGTGTTACCTTTTGGCAGTCCCGGTGACTCGGGCACAGATTATATTCTTTCATTTGCATAAGTCACTGTGACTTTTGCAGCTGCTTTCTGTCTATAGTCACTTGCAGTCTTTCGCTAACTCCACAGCGTCCCAGTCACTGCCTAGCCGCTCCTCCAGTCACTGGCAGCATTCGACGACTTTTCCTCGTCCCCCTTTTGACGGTCGTCACTGCTCCTTTTTTATTCTCCCCTCCCATCGTCGCCTCCCCCTCGACCGCAATGTTATTGACTTTGATTTTACTTTCGGTATCGGCTTTGTGGCGGCTCTCAGCCAGACAGTGGGACACACGGACAGTTAGACAGACACAGTTGGAGAGTCGATGGCGTTGCTGTTTTCGACCGATTTGACAGCTGCGAGTGCCTTAATTTGTGGATTTCGCCCAAATGGCTCGGAAGAATCGCTTTAAGTAATTGTTTTCCGCACTCCTCCGCCTCCGCCCACCTGGGCAGCGCTCCTTTCTCTAGCTGGCTGTCTGTTGGATGGAGCTACCGTTATTTTTTTCCTCCGACTGCCGCCATGTGAAATGTCAACCTTTTTTTTTCTTTCTTTTGCGATTTTTTATGATTCCATTGAACTTTTGGTGACTTCACATGGCGCTGTTGTTGTTGTGTCCTTTTTGACTCGTGGAGGTATCGGAATTCGTTGAGAAATTTCATAATATTTATGGGACACAAAAAGAACAAAATTCCCCAGCAAATCCCAGGTGAGTGGGTTGGCGAGAGGAAGTTGAAAGAATATCTGCAGGTGACTTTGATCTCTTGGAATTTATCAGGCAAATGCAAAATTTACAAGCCTTTGAGTAAAAAAAAAAAATAAATATTCTGCTTTGATTCTTGAAGTTATTCCTTCGATCCTTAAAATCTATACAAATATTTTTTTTAAACATTCAATACCAATGTATTCGACTGGGAGTAAAGGAATTTCGCTTGCAACTGCGAAAAGTCAGGAAAAAATGGGAAACTTTAAAAGAAAAGAAGCCAAAAGTTTAAGGAATTAATTTTTTTAAATGCCGATGTATTATATCCTTAAAATTTTAGGAACTTTTCATTTTTTTTATTGGGTAAGAGCGTATGAAACCTGACGTGGAAGTTCTTCCCAAAAAAAAAACCCCATTTGGCTTTCAAGCTGCCCTTCTTACTCTTTGCCACTCTCTGCTTAAATATCTTTAAGGAACTAAAAATAATTGAATATCAGAGCTCTTGACCCAATCATTAGGCATTTTTAAAGCACCTAAAGCCGGCTGAAGAGTTGCCCCCAAACCTTTTCACTGATTCTTTGATATCTCTTCTTTTCTCCTCTCCTACAATTCTCCTTTCTCATGGATCCAATTCTTACTCTTTGCTTTAACTTTGTCCTCCGCAAGATCCTTGCAAAAGTCAAGCGATTGCCGGTTTACTTTGCCTGGCAAATAGAACGCCCAAGAACCCATAAAAATCCCGAGCATATTGGAAAAGTTCAATGGATTTTTTTCTGTTGTTTGTGTGAGTTTAGTTTGGTCGTCCGTTTGTCTATCTGGGCGGCCCCAGGACGCAAACGGCACAAAGTTGGTCAATGAATGAGCAACACAGGATGTGCGGGAGCTGCGGTGGCAACGAAGAACAAATCGCTTTCAATTTGCTGGTCAACCGACGGCCCTCCCACCAAAAAAAATGTGACAAATGGAATCGCACGCAAAATCAATAGAAATTCCCCAACCAGCGCAGTGACGACGTCCACGATGACGACACGGCCGACAGCATCGATGACGTCAGCCTGGATAACGGTAAACGTGCACAGCCCTAAGCACTTTGAGGTCGTTTCAAAATTCACGCGACGAGACAGACAACCAAACAGACAAATGGGCGGGTGGGCAAAAAAAAAAAAACAGATGGACAACTTTCCCAATGATCGTGAGTCCGAGAGTTGGACAAATGAACAGCTGAACAGATGAAGAGATAGTCTGGGGCTTGTCCACTCTTCAAACTGTCCGCCTGACCCTCAGCTCGCCGGACAAATGAACAGCTGAACAGATGGACAGATAGCCTGACGTGTGCTCGCTCCGCCTGACCCTCAGCTCGCCGCTGACTCAATCTGCCCAACTGTATTACTTCCCTTTGCTGTCTGCTGTGTGTGTCTGTCTGGCTGTCGGCCCGTCGATCGACTCATGTCGAGTTTGTCCAGGCTCGTTGCCCTGCTCCTTGTCCTTTCATTGAGAAGGTGGTGGGGTGCATGGCTTTTTCGCTTTCAGGCCCACCACAATTTTTTGTGCTGCGTTTTTTGTTGCAGTTTTCATTTCACAGATTGCCCTCCAGTTGCCAGGAAAGGCAAGCGGGGAAAGGAGGTGGGGGGACAACCACCTGGTGTGGGTGGTGCCCGACTGATGGCTCCCCGTTCATTTTGCACCTTTTGTACGATTTTAATTTTCCTGTTTTATTTCCGGTTTTACGATTCCGATCTCGCAATCTAGATTGCAATGACGTTGCTGCTGGCGGCACCACACACACACACACCAACACACGCCCTGCTTGGGCTAACCTTTGGCTTGGCTTTAATTTTTGTCGGCCACTTTAAGCTCACCTCGATGGGCTAACCCAGCCGTCAACCTCAGTGGGCGCGCGGGCAGGACGCGGCCGGCGGGCGGGGTAAGCGTTTATGTGCTTAGCTCGGCTTTTGTACAAAAATATTTGCATAAAAAGGTCAGTAGCACCTGTGATACTCCACACACACAGCAAGGACCTGCCGGGTGTGGGCCGCCTGTGTGAGTGAAGCACACAGGAAGCAGCGTTTATCTTTGGAGACGACGACGGCGACGACGATGACGACATTGATGATGTCGGGAAAGGACGGAAGGTTGGCTGGTTTTTTACTTTTTAACCTAACGGGTCTGTTGATTTGAAAAGGGATACGTTATATCCTGCAGACGAACAAACGGCTGATGTTTGTTTTATCATAAAAATCCCAGCATTTCATTTGGCCCACGACAAAGCCAACGATTTGACCAAGAAAAGGGAGGAAAGGGTAGCAAAATTTCAAAGACCTTTTCTGATTCCATTAGAGACTTAAATACCTTCTTAGTTCCGAGAATAAATTAGAATCGAGTTGAAGGATTTGTTGAAAATGAAGAAATCCAATGTTTCTCACAAACTCGGAAGCTCTCAAAAGATCCTCTAGGCTGCCAAAGATTTCCACCAATTCTCTAAATATAAAGATCCTTTCGTTATTCCAAAACTCTTGCCAATTCTAAAGACACCTCAGCTCCTTTGCGATTAGGATTTTTCCAAGCCGCTTAAATTTCCTTAAACCTTTTCATTTGGCACGATTTTAAGTTCTAACCAATAACTTCCGTTGGATTCCCAGGACATCCTTTTTAGCGCTGCTTCTCGCGCTCTTCAGAAATCAATTGGCCAACTCGGTGTGATTTTGGGCCAACAGCAAAAGCCAATTTGCCAAGAAGAGCAAAGAACACAAGGCAAGGCAAAAAGTGCAGAAAAAAAACTTTGACAGGCTGATGGGCCTTTGGCGATGTAGCCTGTCCGGATAACCTGCCCCCGCCCTCTTCGGGCCCACCGAAAAAAAGGATGAAACTCTACCGATAAGTGGAGGACGACGGACTCACTCCTTGCCGGGCAGGGAATTCGCGGAGGCGGCAACAATACAAAAAGCTTTGTTAGCTCAGCCACCACAGCCGGACCGGACCGGCTGCCGGCAGCCGGCTACCTTTCGGATTTGGCGTCCGTTTATCCCCCGACCCACCGCGCCCTCGGCCAGGACCAAGGCAAATAAGCTCCGTCGTGGCAATTTTTGCCGTGGCCAAAGAGTGCCAGGCAGATTTGTAGCCGTTGATAAAACAGATTGACAGCGTTGATAGGCAGAATAATTAATTGAATGAAAACGCTACAACAAATGCCTTTAATTAGTGTTGGGTTTCACTCGCTATCCTCGGACGTCCTCGCGCCCCGCCGAGCCAACCGCTTGCGTGGAAAACGAGGATAATTCGATGGCTAACGGCTGGTGAACTCGACTGGCTGTCTAAATGGCTTGCTGGCGATCTCACTCGTTGATTAGGCGACTCGCTGGATGTTTCCTCACAGAATAGCCTATTACCTGGCTGTCTAAACGGCTCTCGTTGATTAGGCGACTTACTCGCTGGATGTTAGACTCTTAGTTATTCAATTCGCTGGCCCACTTTTTTAGCTGCTTAACTAACTTGCTAGTTGATTATGCCTTTAATTAGCTTCCTGAGTCCTTCGCTTTCCGGCTTTTTGGTTATTTCTTACTCGCTGCCTGGCTAACTCGCTGTCCGTTCAAATCACATTCGCTAGTTTCTCATTATCTGCTGCTAATTGCATTAAGACACACTGGCCTTGTTTTCTCGGTTTCTTTTTAAATATTTTTCAAGTCAGCTGCCCATAAAGCAGCGGCAGGTTTATTGCCCCTCAAATATCCGTCAATCCGAAGGATAGGAAGCGATGCTGTGAGGTGGGGCAACGGCGGCGACGGTGACGGCGACGGCTCCTTGTCATTGCCGCTGTCGCGATTTTCCATGAAAATTATTCAAGCTGAAGGATGTATGATAATTTCCGACGGAAGTGTAATCAAAAATCGCTTAAACTGGAGCGAGTGTGCGGCCGCGGGGAAGCAGGTGGTCGTCCTCGCGTATGTGCGACGGCAGGAAGCGCAGCTCGCCTCTCCCCAGCCCACGCCCCTCCCCCAACCATGCGTGTGTGAAGAGTGCAATTCTCCATTCTTCGAATTTCCTTCGACTGCACGGAAATTGAAATAAAAACTCCACGGCCCCAAATTGTGGTGACTGTGAATTCAAATCAGCCTGACAAGCTGACAATTTCTGCTGGCCAATTAGCCGCCGCTGTTGACAAAATCCTTCCAAACTTTCCCAGCTTTGTTCTTCCCGTTGATTTATGAATCGGTCAGCCGATGACTGATGAACGGGGAAGTTGTGTCCCTGACAGTTGCTCACCCAACCTGCCGTGGTGGAGGCTGAGACTCAGGTCGAGTCTTCAAATTGCTTCTTTTTTTTTAATATTAATAAAATCAAGCACTGAAATTCCTTGAAATTTCTATTAAATCGAACCCGGCGATCCTATCTCCGCCCAACAAATCCATTCAATTTAATTTCGTTTCATTTCATGAATTTTTCAGGTTTTAGGCGGGCACGAAAAAAAAAAACAACAAATCGGATTGCCAACTTTTAGCACCTTTTTGCTGGCGGACAAAACTTCCGGCTGGAGAGGCGCAATCGTTCGCATTTACAGTTGACTTATGGCCAACAGATTTTCGGTCCGAGCCCGGGCCCGGGTCCGGGCCGATTTAGTGCGTTTCACCGCCCCGGAATTTTTTTAAGCCGCTTTCTCTTTTTTTTTTGTGGAGTGAATGTGTTTTGTTTTTGCCAACGATCCCAGCTGAGGGATCAACGAACCGACAGATTTTAATGCCATAAACTCATCGCATTCGCGCCACCGACCCACCGTCGGAGTTCAATTGACAAAACGCTCTCATCGATGCGGTTTCGCCATTGTTTCCCTTTCAGGCCGCTGGATCCGCCGGCCAGAGAGGGGATTTATGGCCAAGTTTTTAAGCTGAATAATTGATAAAAATTTGACACAAAAGTTGATTTAAGTGCAGTCCACCGAACATACAAAAAAAAACCCAGCCAATTCCGGATAACGTTCAGCTGGACAGATGGCCAGATAGACAGATGGAAAACTGACCATCGTAAGCCATAAAAAATTGAGAGCCGAGAATGCGTTATTTCTGTTCTGGCCGTCCACTCATAAATTATTGTTAATTACGATCTGAATAATGCACAGCTCGGCTGGGTTCACTTCCAGCCTTTGCTAATTCCTCGATGGCAGGATTCATGGCTAGCAAAAAGACCTCACCAGGAGCTGTGGGGCAATGTAAGAGCCGGCGGAGTGCCGATTGCCGGGGGAGTGGGCGATGCTGGAGGTCATCAAAGCCAATTCCTGTTGTCTGTCAACGAACGCGAGAAACGAGAAAAAAGCACCGCCGATTCACAAAAAAAGAAACATCGCATTGAGAACATCACAGGAAGGCTGCCAAGCTCAGCTAAAAAGTACTCTTTTTGGAGGGTTAACTATGCTGGTAGGGACTTTGTGGTCTCCTTGACTTTGAGAAAAGGTTGAGAGGCAAGTGAGGCTGGAAGAGTTTGACCTGAAGGACCAGCAGCTTGGAAGGCATAAAACGAAGGTTACTGAGAAAGAATTGAAAAGTAAATTGCAGAAAACTGGCTAAGACAGATCGGAAAAGAAATTTATTTACAGCAAATGGTTTAAGGAAGAATTATTCTGTCTCTCTCGTCTGTAAGTCTAAAGAAGAAGTGGCCGCCTTGGCGGAACTGTAATGTCTTTGGGCGCGACTGTACTCTACCTTTCTTGAAGTATTGATGAGGCTGTGCACTTTCACAAGGCTGTAGTTCGACGAAACTGTACTTCGACAAGTAGAATGAAGTCTGAAGAGGCTAAAGTTCAACGAAGCTTTTTTTGAGGAGACTTTGCTTTGAAATGACAAGGCTGTGCTTTGATAAGAAGCCTGTAGTTTGAGGAGACTGTACTTGGGCGAGACTGTACTTCATTTTGGTCTGTTTCAAGTATAGCCTAGAAGAAAAGCCCATAACTGCATTGTCTTTCCTCTAGAGAATTGATCAGCTAAACTTCCGATTTCTTCGGTGCTTGCTGGGCTTTTAAACTTCCAATAATCTAAACCACACAATCAGCAGCAAAACTTGTGCAATTGCAAGCTAAAAAGTGCCCAGGAACTTAGACAATTGATGTCCGGTGAAGTCAACAACTCGACAAATTCGAAAAGAGTATTAAAGTGAAATATACAAAGTGGAATTGAAGTGGAATTATTCATGGGATTTCGCTGATGCCGCCAACAACTATACATCAACACGACTTCGCTTCATCGCCATTGCCATTTCAGTTCGTCCTCTTTTTCTTTTGCCTCCCTAGATTTTTTTTTTTTACCCATCCTGTTCGCCACACAGATCCAAAGGTGTACGTGTGCTTCTGTGTGTGTGTGTTTGGTGCACTTTGCCTTTTGCACGTTTGGCGTTTGGCATTTGCCAATGCGCTCACCCGCCAGCTGTGGGCCCAGGAAGAGGAAACAAAGACAGCACAGCTCACCGGCTTACCAATGCGCCGCACGTTGACGTCAACGCCGACGACGACGACGACGTCGGTGACGACTGCGGCAATGATGGTGATGAGAATGACGAGTGATGCCGAAGGAACAACAACATGGACTATTTTTGGTCCTGGTGAAACAATCGGATGGCTGACGCGCCGGCTTCACTTTGCCGACAGCTGGCACTTCTGTCTATCGACCAGGCCGACTCAATGGTTGCCTGTGGTCCTCTTCGTTGCTCCTTTTTATAGTTTGCAATCCGACGCTGATTAGGAAGGGTATCCTGAGATGTGACCACCAGAGCACCCGTAAGAAATAATTTTGAGTTTTTGAAAAGGCCAAACGTAAATTTGGAATTCACTGGTCGCTTGTTAAAAAATCTGGCAAACTTTTAAAGGATTCGGTGGAGATGATTCGACGGTTCTAAAATAAGACTCACCTGAAAACTGATTCGTCAGTTTTTGCTGAAAGCTTGAAAAAAATTTAAATTATTAAGTTTCAGGGGATAAAAGAAATTTTTAGTAATTGGAAATACTTCAAGCCAATGATCTGGCAAAAGCCATAGGATTATTTCTTCTCTGTTGCGCTCTTGTTCTCGTTGTTTTGCGTTTTGCGGTCTCTTTTAGCTTTTTACCCTTTCGTTTTTTCTTTTCTTAATTGCCTAAAAGAACGACAAAGATCTGTTCTCCCTGTCTCTCGATCACTACCACTTTCAGATTTGCCTTTCGTTTCTTCTTTCCTGCCTATCGCTGTTCTCATCTTGCCTGGTCTTCGATCCTTTACCTTCCCAAACTCTCTATTTATTTTTTATTTCCTTCTATTGTTCCTTTTTTCTCCCACCCCTTTCACCCCGGTCTTTAGGACTCGTTCAGTTGTTATCATTGGAAAAATCAATTACACTTTGTCACATTTCATATTGCAGGGGTTTCAATTGCCGACTCCCTGCTGTCACCCTAACCGCTTTATATTTGCTGACTGAATGGCGAGGCAGGCCCAACGACAGAATCGATTTGGGGTAACAAAATTTATTTGTTTTTCGCCTGCAAACACGCAAGGATCCCCGCGACTGGTTTATGAATTCGATAGACAGACAGCCAACCGAACCGACCAAAGCCTGCCAGCGCCCAACTGGCCAACGAGGGGCGAAAGCAGAGGCCATAATGCCAATTAATTTGTGCCGCCGACACATTCAATGAATTTCAAATTGTCAAATTTATGACTTCCACCCTACGAACGCAGCGCCAAATAGAAAAACACGCCAGTTACCCTACCCTAATCGGTGTGGGGGGGAAAGGGGTCTGGTTGGCTCGATTCGGTTTTATCGCCGCTGGCAACATGGACGAGATTCTAAGCCTTGTTGGCTGCCTGCAGGCCTGTTCATATTTAACTACTTAAAATTCAATTGCGCCTAAAATAAATGATTGTCAAATGGTTTTACCCTTACCCCTTGCCCATCAACTGGTTGGTTACTTCGCCTCCGGTGGGGCTTTTAATTTGCATGTGAACAGGATGGCCGACCAACCAATCGCCCTCCCCTGTCGTTGTTGCTGCCGTTGGCATTGTTGTTGTTGTTGTAACTAAGTGTCAATTGTCATGTGTCAAATTGTGGCATACGAATTAGGGTAATCAGTGCTCAACAGTATGTTTGATTGCTTGCTTTATTTATGATTGTTTGGGCAACGTTGCCGCCCCCCACACACAGGCGAGGAGCGCTTGGCCGACTGTCCGTCTGGCGGACTGGCCGGCTGCCCGGCTGTGTGGCTGCTCATTTATCGGAATTGTCATTGTCCTGGCTGGCCGTGGGTGCCACCGTCTGTGTTGTTCAGTGTTTTCATTTCATTTGATTTTGTGACTGTGCAAGGAATTCCAAAATATTGTCAAATGGATTTTCGTTTAGTCCTTTTCCCTTTTTTTTTCGTGCCTTGGACACATAAATCCGGGATTAACTTGGTTGAGGAGCGGATTATCGCACCTTTTGGCTTGTCCGACGGTAGAGTCAACAACTTAACCGCAATTACAAGTTTATTCAAGCTGGCGACACGGAAAGTTTGCCTTCAAATCCGCGTCACTGACAGCGCCGCCAGCCACGTCATGGACGTGGGGTTTTTATGGCCCCAGGGGCGTCAGCAAAGGAGCAACAGCCAACTGACAGCGAAAAGGGGTAAGTTTTTTTTGTTCTTACACGAAGATATCGTCCGGGCGAACAAACCTTGCAAAATTTACCCTAATTACCCACAATTTATACCCCAAAGTCATCGACAATTTGAAGCCCAAAATAACTTCCTAAACTTTGAAAAAAGAATCAAGCCCAATCGACTCTCTGTCTCCCTACAGAAGTCAACAACTCTCCAGCTGTCTGGCGTTCATTCTCCTTTCAAATTAGGTAAAGTTACCCCTTCCGCCTTTTTGCGTACGACCCTGGAAATGTCAGCGTTTCGTTTTTGGTCTCATAAACAAACTAGAAAATCTACTGAAATCCACTGTCGCGTACGATGGGGTTTTGTCGCCCTTGTTTTTGAGATCCTCCCCCAGCAACCCGCCGAACCCTTTTGGTGGCATAAACACTTTCGAAAGGACCAAAAGCCGACGGTGGGCTCATTATTTTTCCAGTGAACGCGCACTGCCAAATCCAAAAACCAAATCCAAGTTGGAGAACAAGTTTTAAAATTACAAATTATAAATGCATAAAAGGATGAATGCTCCCCCTTCGTCCTGCCCTTTTTGGCGTATCCCAAACGACCCTGGGGGACAATTAACATGTGTGTGGGTGGCTGGTTGTGTGCCGGTGGCAGCGGCGGAGGCGGGTGGCGGGGGAGTGTTAAAATTGCCACCACTACAAAGTCTCCCCATGCCCCGGTCCCTGCCACGCCCGTGCGACCGGAACCCAAGCAAATGAGGGCAACAAAACTTAGAGGGCGTGGCAGAGCACAGACTGGCCAGAGGGTCCGCTGTCCTCTCCTCCCACTCACTCTCTCTCTCACTCGCTCGCTGGTTCTTTATTTCGCTCTCTTTTGTGATTGTTTGCTGGGTGTAAGTAAACGTGGTGAGATTAGAATGCGCTGCCCCTCGTCCCCCTGGGAGGCCTTGGACGCACCTGGGACGCCACTGGGTCTGTGGGCTGGCAGTCGAGTAAGTTGGCGGCATCTGCTGGCCAGGACAATTAGAAGGACGACCCCACGGCCCCCATGCTCAGAAGCTCAGCTGGCCAGGAATTGCCGCCATTGTAGCCCCTCGTGTGTGTGTGTTGGCCATAATGAAAAGCGCAAAAATTATGAACTTTGGCCAAAGAAGAAAAGGCTTTTAATTTATAAACACCCCCCACGCACCAAGGACATGAAAGTCGGCAAGACTCACACGCCTTTCCACATGTGCCACTCACACAAAGATGAGAAAAACAATGAATAATTTAGGGTCCTGTGTGTGTGGGAAAAACTTTAATCAACTTTCCACTTTATTATCCAAATGCGTTGCCAAAAAACTTTCATTCGGCGGCCGACAACTGTCCATGGAACCTTTTTCCAGGACCTCCTTTTGTTTCAGACTTTTGCTGCTATGTCAAGGATGATGGTATTGTCAGGAGAACACGGCAGGGTGCCAGTTTCTTATTTGGAGGCTGGGCAGGAAGATCTCCAAATGTCGTTCGTTTGGTGGGGGATTTCAGGATCTCAAGAACCTTTCCAGTCTATGAAATGCCAGTCGACCAGAGTTCACATTCCTAAGCTCTTAAAAAAGCCCAAAGATCTTCCAATTCGATTCAAGAAAAAGAGCATCCGCCAGCCGCCTAGCCTGTCCTCTTGTTTTGTGTTTGTTGGTTTCTTTGTTCCCCTCAGCGGTATTTATTTGCCAGGAGTGTAATGAATTCCCAACTACAAGTGAGCGCCTAGCAATTGTTTTTTTTTTTTTGGTGCATTCATTCGCCACCTGAGCAGCGCGAGGCGGCCGGCTTCATATAGAAATTATTTCACGGCAGGACAAACGCACACAGGACCATTATGCAAGTCGAACAAAAGGGGATTTTGAACCTTTTCCAGGCTCAGACAAAAGCCGAAACGATCTCAGGGGATCTCTTTCTACATTGTGGGGAAATTGTAGAAAAATAAAAGCTTAGCTTCAGTCTCATTAGATCTTTGGAAACCTCTAATGAGGAGAGAATGAATGACTATAAAGATCTGGAGGAAGTAAAGTTTGTGTGACTAAGCGGATATACAAATTCGAAAAGAAAGAAACTCGATATAGGAAATTTCTTAGAGACAATGTGTAAAATTCAATGAGTTCTCCAGAAAACATTCGATTTGCTTATTATCAAGGCCTCAAAGCAGATGTTCTTTGCTATAAGACTGATCCTAGGAACCTAATTTACTTTGAGAAGTTTCTTGTAAACTTCGATAAATTCTCCAGAAAACTTTTGATTTGATTCCAAGGCCTAAGCCTTTATGCAGGTGCTCCCTGATGGGCTGTGGGACTGATCCTAGGGAGCTGATATCACTCTATTGAATCTAAGGAGTCCCGCAGCTTACAAGGCCAGCAAATAAAGTGGAAATTGTGTCTTCCAAGTTCCTTAAATGATCTCCAAATGGTTCTTAAGATTCCCAGAAAACGCTTTCTTCCCTGATCCCAAGACCAATCTCCAATCCTTTCACGATATGTGGTTACAATCCTCCCAAAGATCCTCTATTTCTCGCTTGGCCCCTCCGTCTCCTCTATAACCAGGAGCCCTATAAATTTTAGGCAAATCGGTGGCCGCAGCCACAAAATCTTAACACTCTCATTATTTGCACCCATTAATGTGTAATGTTTATTCAGTTCCCTTGAGATTTTTATTTTGTGGCCACAACACGTGCCTCCCCTGCCCCCGTCACCCCGCCCTGCCCCTCAGCCAACAAAGTGTAAATATAAACAAAAGCCTCGCGCCTTTGTGGGGCAAGGGATTCTGCGCCTGCTGGCGACCACGTGTTGCATGCCCCGAACAACGACCGAAACGTAAACAAACCGGCGAAATGGAGCATTACAAAATGGAGTGCGATTTACCGTTCGTCGCTTGGCGTTCGTTTTGAGTGAAACTTTCGGCGCGTCGTGCGGCGTCGGCCCCACAAAAAAAGCTCCGCCTGCCTGCCGACCAACGAAGCGAGGCCAAGAAAACGACGACGATGACGTCGGCGAGGGCCGCCCGACGAAAGTGTTGAGAATTCGCCACGCACAAATCTGCCGTCAGTTGTTTTGAAATCGTGCCCGAGTCCGGTACACGGTAACGGTAAAAATACTGCCAGCGGCAAGCAGTGATTTTTTGGTGCTCCCCGTTCGTTCGCTTGCTCGGTTGTTGTTTGTTTTTCTTGTGTTCTTTTTTTTCTGGTGAGTTTTGATCGTGGAAAAGTGAAGGTCGCTTTGAGGAAAACTTGTAGTTGGTTTCTTTTCTGGTATCTTTTTTATTTTTGGTATTTTTTGGTTGAGTCGCGTGTGTAATTTCACGGTCAATTTGTGCAGTTGTCTGTCTGTCTGTCCGTTTGTGCAATTGCGTGGAAAATGAATTCCACTGGCCACCGTCGCCGCCTGTCACACGCGGCGTATGCGAAATTCTATTTATAAGCCGCCATCGTCATCGGCAATCTCATTCGAAATTTCCATGTTCTTGTTTCTTTCCTCTCCACCGCAAAGTTCTTGAAAAATTCGAAAAGATTTTTGAAAAATGTTGAACGCTCCGCTGCCATGTTGCAATTAGCGACCGAACCGACAGCAGCCACCAAAATCTACGCCAACTCGTCTCGCAGTCCTGACACAAAACACAAATCACCAGCCCCAAAGTCGACTGTGTCATCGGCCCACCCAAGCGATCAGCTCAGTTGGCAGTTTCTGGAGCAAATCTCCAACGTCGACAGCCAACTTCGGGTGGATTGCGAGAATCGAAAACCGGTGAGTGAAATTTTCCAAAAACCCCAAATTAATGTTCATCGGTTTGAAATTCAAGTCAGTACAATAATGAACAGGTCTTCGATCGATCTGGATTCTTAAATGATTCTTATAACCTCCTTATAACCAAGATTCTTTTGGGAGTTCAATTAGAGAACTGGGCTGCGATTGATGGCAATTTAAAAAAATGTATAGGAATTTTGTGCTTGGAAATGGAAAATTCAGTACAGACTTTGTGATATTTGTTTAAGGTCTTCGTGCTTGGAGATTCTCGGGAATTCTTGATATCTTTTTGAAGAAGCTGTGGAGATTTAATAAATATTTGAATAAACAAATCTATTCGAGCTAAAAGTTAGTTGAAAGCTCTAATTTGTTGGTGATCTCTCTGGTTGAATTGGAGATTTTGTAGGTCTTAAAAAAAACAGTGTTCAAATAGTTTTCGAAAAAAGTAAGGTGGAATTTAAAGCCTTTGGCGGGCCAAAAGTTTTGGAGTTCTGTCTTTATAAATTCAAAAATTTGATCTTTCCTTAGCTTGATCTGAAATAACAAGACCAAAACTAAAGCAAAATCGCTTTCGAAACCTTTAAGGAATAAATTTTCCCCACGTAGAAATCGGTTTTAATGCCTTCCAAGAAACAGTTTACAGAAGCTTAAATTCTCTTAATTATTTCAAGTGTATGAAATGTTTCCGTTTTCGAATTATCAACTTTCATATTATCAAATCATTTATGGAGAAGAAAATATGTGAAAAAGTTTCCAAGCTTATCAGCTCTCAGAAAGCTTAAAGAACCCGTCGAAAAATTGCCAGACATCGCAAGTGTTTTTGAAAGATCCTTACAGAATCTGAAAATTCCCTTCATAAAATTTAAGAACTTCTCTTTTGGTTTCGAATTATTCATCTTCCCAGAACTTCTAATCAATTTTCTGAGATGTTCCCAAATTGCCAGAAATTAGCATTGATTTAGCCTTAGTTCCCACTTTTTCGTATACAAGAGATTTCATTTAAATAAATTCCATAACTTATGTTCCATTGATGATCATTGAAATGCGAAAAATTAAGTTCGGAATTGCGGAAATTTAATTCAATTAAAATAACCGGATATGTTGCGAGCACAAAACTAAAAAAAACAAAAGCGATTATTTAGTTTTTATTGATTTAATTAGAAGTGCCTTGAAATTTGATTCTTGTGTGTCTCTCGGAAAAATTAAATCCAACGACCTCGAAGTCAAAGTGTCTCGGATTTTGCTTTGAGGTGTATAAATGAATTCTGATAATCCAGCTTAGCCATATTAATTACAGCAGTGCAAAAGCCCAAGTTGAGATGGATTTGTTTTCGTGATTAAATCAAAAAATGTTTGTCGAGCAAAGAAAACCAAAGAAGTTATAAATCCGCAATTTAATTTGACTTCTCAATTCAATTAATTAACCGAAAGGAAAAAATTCCTCACACGCCCAGCGTGTCGGGGGAATTTCAAGATTCCTTATGTGTGTGCCTGTGTGTCTGTGTGATTAAAGGCTGTTGTCCTTTCCGTTTGCCACTTACGCATGATTTGAATAAGGAATCGTGGGCCAGTGGGGCGGACAATTTGTGGGCCCGTCGTTCGTTTGGGCCATAAAACGAGCCGACTACAACACCTTTTACAAGCCAACTCACCAACCAATTCACTGTCTCTGTTTAGGCCCAAAAGGGTCCCCGGGTCAACACAATGCCAAGTTGGTTGGCCAGCCTGCCGCTTGCCTACGGCCCATAAAATACGTGCCTCGTTTCTCTGACTTCTCGGCGTGTGTGTGGGGTGGGTGTTGGCGTAGCTGTTGATAACTTAATAGCCATACAATGCAATAGTCCCCGCTTCCCTGGCTCCCTCCGCCAGCTGGGCCAACGCACTCCCCGTTGCCATTTATCTGTGCGCCAGGCTGGTCGCCCATTTTGCCTAAAATTACCCACTGTCAAGGACTTTTAAACAACTTCATAAGTTGCTGTTTCCGAGTGCCTATAACCCCGCCACCCGCCCACACACACACACACACTCCACCGTCCGATTTCCCCACTCCTGTAGGCAAAACGAAGCGCTCGGCTGCAATTGCTCGCCGGCGCTGGGGGCTGCCTTCCGCCACAAAACCGACACTCTAATTTTGTACTCTACATTGAGTAGAGCACTTTGAATTTTATGGTCCATTGGTCATCTGCATCGAAAAGAGGCCCCTCCCTACCCCTCTGACCGAGAGACTGCAGTGCATTCAGTTTGAGGAATTTACTGCCGATTTTATGGACCGAATCGACAGCGGCTGGCAAAATTCGAGTGCTTCTACGAGATTTCTATATGATCTATTTTTTTCTGCAAATATCTGCTTTATATAGATATGGAAAATGTAAGCGATTCTACAAGTAAATTGCTATATTCATTTTTGGTCGGGGCTCGCTTTCCTTTTAAGGACGGCAATAAGAATACATGGAGGAATTTGTGTGGGTCTTGGGTATCAGAAATGGAAATATATAAGAATTTTCTAAATCAGAAAGAGAATAAGCAGAAGCGACACTGAGGAGATTTTTAAAAGACTTTAGGCAGTTGGGCCATCAAGAAAGTTTGAATAGGTGAAGCTTATTTGGGAATTTAAATCGCTGTTGGTAGAACCTCTTAAAAAATACTTTAAAGGCAAAATTTCGAGGTGAAAAAATAGCAAATGGAGTTCCAAATGCATTGGGAAACCTTTTTGATTGATTTTGATGGCATCCTCAAGATTCAAATCGGAAGATAAATTGCCAACTGCCTCGATCTCATGTGCTATATTTAAAAAATAATCAACTATGCAATTATGAGATCTTAACAATTACCAAGTTTTATCCTTGATTAAAAAGGTAGATGATCGTCCCAATAGAACGCAATCTGTGCATCCTTGACAATCTCTTCTCTCTGTCTTCATTATGCGAAAGGCTTTCTGCCATTTCCAAGCCCAATTTAGGAAACAATTTCAAACCACCTTTTTGGGCATATAAGGAGCAAAAGAATTGGCTTTTAACTTGTGCGTAAAGATCCGCAAATAAAAGATCAGAGACATCCAAAGAAGAAAAGCAAAGTTCCCTTAGGATCATTTAGTGATTCTGAAGCAAATTCAGTAGATTTTTAAGCCCTTCACATTGTCGGCAATCTGGATCTGTCGGCATTTGGATTGGAATTCAGACAACCCTTCGTGATGTGAGTGCAAAATTGTATAATCCTCACCACCTGATTGTGAATGATGGGGAGAGCATATTCCCGTCGTTGGATTCATTAGCCTGGCCACCTTTTCGGGTGACCTGTGTTCCGTGGACCCTGGACAGCGGGGCTGGGAGCCGAAGGAAGAGACTCTTGATATTTGTATTTCGGGTGGAGTTGCAGTGGCAAAAATTTGCCGCATATGTTGCACACAAGTGGCCATAAAATCGTGCGACAACGGCAACAACAACGCACCGCCGCCGCCGCCGCCAGCGCCACGCAAGACAAGAAAAGTGGAGAGGAACTGGCGAGGCCGGCGCGGCGCGGCCACCGCCCACCAGGACATTAACTAAGCGGCAACTGAAACTGTAACTTAACTGTAACTGAGCGTACGTGCTGCCCGCCCATTGTAGACCGGAGAACGTATGCCCCCGTCTGGGTGGGGAGTGCGTGTAATAACCGCTTGTCTGCAGATAGTAAATCAAGTTGCTTTCGGTGTCTTTGTGTCGGTGTGGCCGGGACGGGGGGACGGTGTGTGTGTGTGGGAATTTGCATTGGCGGCAACCTGGCGTCTGTTTTGGCAGACACGTCCGCTGGTTGGGTGTCCTTTTTTCGGGGGATTACGGGTTACATTCATAATGAAAACGTTTTGCGTGTATTTGGCAATCCGAAGTTTTTGGCTGGGCCTGTGGAGACCGCGTATGGGAAATTCTGTGCCAAATGCAAACGCAAAGTGTCTCCGTAGTTTTGTCCAATTTCATTCATTTCTCTCTCATTTCGGTCTCGCTCTCTTTTGTCCTTGTCGTCCCTGCTCTGCCCTGTGGTTAAATGGCCAAAAATCCTTATATGCAAAATAATTTCGAGCGGAAAGCAAAGCTTCAACTGCTGCCTGGCCTCTGTGTGTGTGTGTGGCCCCAAATCGGTTTTGTTTGCCGCTGCCGCACCACCGGCCTGTCTCTCCGGCTGTCCCGACTGCCCTTTTGTCCACACAGAAGTTGGTAATTTAATTTAATTTCATGGTCCGCTTTTTTTTTATTTATTTATTTAGTTTTGTTGCCGCTGCTGTTGCCATTGTTGTTGTTGTTCTTTGACGCCCCCAAAACTTGGGCGAGGCAAACGTAGCTAAGCTCTTCCCGGGGGCTTTAATTGCCGCCGACAATTTTAATACATTAAATTTTATTTTATAAAAAATAAAATAAAACACAAAAAGCCATTTTCATTTCGAATTCAAAGAGCGAAAAGTTCACAGCAACATTTCAATCGAATTTAAAACCAAGAAAGAATTTCCCTTAATTCCCACAAAGGCTTTTCCCCCAATTAACCCCAAATTTCTATAATTAAAATCAAATATTTACAGATCTTTTTCAAAGCTTACGAAGCATTAAGTGAATAAATTGGGGCCGCTCTGATCAACAAATCCCGAATTCAATTTACCTCATTTTGTGCTTAGTTATTTTTTGGGGAGGAAGTTTAAGGAACTTGTGATGTTTCAGGAACTCGAAAGAACTCACGAATCTTTTAGAATTTAAGCTTTCCGAGCCCCAACTATTCTAAAATTGATAATCTCTCAACGAGAACATCTATGTCTTTATTCAGTGAACGGGTTGCGTTGAAATTATGGAAAATACCCAGAATAAAATTGGACTATTCGTGCAGCCTTCGGACGATCCAATAAATCACTCAAAACGCAGAGAATTAAAAATAAAATAAAATAAAAATACCCCAGACCGAGTCCGCTTTACATTTGCATGGAAATCAATGGGTAGATTTCTAGATTTTTACGGGCCGTCATAAAAACCCCGAGAAATGAGTTGTCTCTCGGAATCTTACAAAATTTCTGACACCGAGTCGGTGATTCCTCGAACTCGGACTATTTTATTTAATGGCAGCTCCAATTTCATCCATTAGACGAGCTCACACGAATTTGTTTCAGAGTTTCAATGGGATTTAAATTTCTGCTGTTTTAAATTTAATTCTGCTGGGGTTTTTTTTCCAAGCGGATTCTACAGTGGATTGAAGTTGAAGGGATTAATTTTTTACAGTACCCAGAAGGCTATAATTTGGGTGGAAAAAAAAGCAATAAAAATTACAACAATCGAATCGAAAGAGGGCAGCCGAGCGACCCAATCGAAAATGAAGGAGCGGTGAGAATCGCTTTTCTGTGATTTTTGAGAATCTCATCGATTCCCATTCAACTTTCAGTTTCTTTGCTTCTCTTTTTCACTTGAGGCCACATTTTTACCACAAAACGACTTCAATCGGATTGTCAATTTCATTTCGCAATTCGATAATACAATCAGCGGCGGAGGACTTTCTCTTTCTCTTTGGGCTTTTCTCTTTCACCGGCCTTTAATTGCCTGGGCAAAAGGGAAAAATAATAATTTACTTACTGCCGCTCAATTAATTATTTACTATCCATAAATAATAAAAAAAAGAAGTACCACCAACAACCCAATGAAATGAACGTAGGTAATTTATAATTTATTCATTTATGAGCAGTTTCATTTTTTTTTTCCTGTCCCCAACTTCGAGTCCTTTTGACAGACTCGCTTATTAACTGTCGAGGGCGGCCGAGAGCAGAACCGTCTCCGCGTTGACAGGTCTGTTCATGCATGTAAATGTGCCACACACACCCACACACCCGCACACTCGCACACCCACTTGCATATGCAGATATGCATAATTGAACAATTGCACGTGTGAAGTCGCCAACAACTGACACCCGTCCCGCCGTCCCTGACGTTCTCAACCCACGGAAGCCATCACACACACACGCGGGTAGTTGCAGGGACTCCCATTATAACGGCGATTGCATATTTTAATATTTCCCTTTTTTTGCAACATTTTTTCGAGGCCACTTAAAAAATCCGCAGCGCCGACATCGCCACGCTGATGGCCATCCGTCAGGGGCGGCGTTTCCAAGGGGGTTCGGAGTTACGGCCTCGCGGATTTATGATCCTCATGTGAGGAACATAAATTTCAATTTATGCGAGTGGCTTTATTTGCATTCAATTATGGCAAGCACAGCCGACAGGAGAGCGACGGGGGAGAAACGAGAGGCAAACTGGGCGGGATTTTTTTGTGTGTTTTTTCCGCTCGAGGGAATCGAAAATTCACAAGCGAAGCGACTGAACGAACGACCACCGATCGTCGGATCGTAAACCAAAAGACAAAAGCCGAAAATGAAAATGTTGTATATAAACAGAAATTAAAAATGCCCACAAGAATAACAAACACACTCAGCGGATTGTAAATTCAAGGCAGTCGGCGGCGATTGTAAATATTTTAACGGCACTTTGTTTATAAAGCTAAAAAACAACAACAAACACAATTGGGAAAGCGGTTTGCGACTCTCAACAAAAAAAACCAACAATAAATTTCTAATGGCAAAAAAAGATTGACGAAATTATTCGATGGACACTTCAAGATCATCTAGGAGTCTTCGGATATAATTCACCCTTTAAGGGTCTGCAAGCAATTTGCTCTTTTAGATGCTCAAAACCATAGTTAAGATATGAAGAATATTAGGGATCGGAGAGTAGATATTCCAATAGATTTAAAATGGATATCAGGTCTGTTTCGTAGGATTTCAAAGACCTAAAGAAATTTATATTTAGGGACTCACTGAGCTGGAAGAAATATTGAAATTATTAATCTAGAGAAAGCTGACGCTTTGATTTTTGGGTTGGTTCCTTAGACGCCCTTCAATTTGCTTGTGAAGTAAAAACTAAAAGTTCAGCAGCTCAAAAACAAACCTTGCTAGGCTTTTTCTACTTTCCCAGAGCTTGGGATTACTTATGTCTTATGAATTAATTAAAGAACTAAGCAGCGAGTCGAAGGGCGGATAGAATATTGAGGATAGAAGGTTCATTCGAATCTTAATAAATTTTTACATCACTTCTACTCTATAATTGGGTGAACTCTCTCGGTAGATGGAAGGTGGCCAAGGATCCTGAGTGCAATTCCCGTAGACTCGAAAACTTTTATGAGACTCAAATTCTTCCTTTCTCTGAAACTTTAAACTATCAACTAAGAAATCGAAGGGCAGAATTCAATTACCGATAGCTTCAAAATTTCCCTGCTTTCAACAGTTTTCGGCGTGACTTTGACTAGGGCCACAGGCTTCTTTGAGGATGAAACTGCCCTAAATTTCAATGTACGCCAAACGCAAAACGGCCGATGAATCAGCAGCCGCCCCCACCACCCACCGCACGCAAATCGCAGCCACAGCAAAATACACAAGCAGCAGAAAATAGCCACGCATATTTGGCGGCTGCTGCCCCCTCCGCGATTTAGTTTTAAATTTAGAATCTTTGGGAAGAGGCCCCACGCCCATCTGGCATCCGATATTTTTGTATGTCATTGCCATGCACCTGTCCACTTTACATGGGCGCTGTGGGTGTGTGTGTGTGGGTGGTTGTGGTTGTGAATGCCGCTGATTTGGTTTTTCAATTTTTTGGATTTCTGTTTTGGCTGTCAGTCAAAACGTTGATGGGCTCTATTTTTTTGGATGCCTTCCAGCAAACGAATTACGTCTGGTCGATTCCGACCGATCAATCGCCCAAATCACTGCCATGTACAGTTTTCTATTTAATTACAGCCGGCAAACGGATTACCCGACTATGCCGCAAATTTAATAAGGAATTGCGGCACCAAAACTTCCCCACACTCAGCACCAGCGCCAGCCGCCTGTCAGCCCAGCGGAGCTGCGGCCCCGCCAACTCACCGTCCATCCTCGGCGTCGACGTCGTCGTCGTCATCGTTTCGCATCAACGCCAGCATTTTGGACATTGAACGTCAATCGGGCAGCGCGGACGACAGCGCTGCGGACATCGCTGACGGCGGTCCGTCAGATTTCCTGAGAGCATCAAACACGCAGACAATCATTGGGTAATTAAGCTTCGAATATTTTTATATACAAATAAATTTTTTTGTAATTTAATTTGGCATTCATTCAGCTCAAAATTTATTCTGAAGCATTAAAAGAATTGAAACAAAGTCAGCAGGACGAAAAAACGCACAGAGTCAAGGGTTGAGCTTTTAAGGGAACTGGGAAAAGAATCAGATAAGAATTTTTGGAGAAGACAGCCAAGAAGAAAGAAGGAAACATGAGACTTTCAGATGAGTAAAGGGAACAGCAGAAATTTCTTTGAGACACGAGTTTGTCTAAATATTAATAACCAAATCTGGGAACTTAGATATCAAAGAATTTTTAGAGTTAATGATTTGCTCTAGAACAGAATATGAAATGCGAAAATGATAGTGGAAGGGTCTTGAAAAAGAGCTACTTCTTGTTCCATTTTTAAAGTGGCTAACGATATTTCTGAGGAGGGTGAAATACTCTGGAAAGGCTGTTCCATTGAAGCCGAAGACTCGAGGAATGTCTCGAAAGAAAGAGCTTGAGAAACAGAAACAATTTCAGGGACTGAGTAAGATGATTGGGGTAACCACAATTATTATTTTAATTCCATCATAAAACCCTTTCAGCTGCATGCTTAAATTTGGCATAATCCTAACCCAGAGTCTTGTCATTTTGTCTGTTCCCAATCGTTCGTCATCTGCCGCGCAATAAACTTGCGGTGGACCCCAACATAACCAACACATCCGACCACCTCAAATTGCCAACACATTCACATACAAATTGAAATGCAATCATCGCTTATTAATCAACCAACCAACCAACCATCAATCCGAAATTCCCGAAACCAATGCAGCAATGGATTTGCATTGACTGGCCTACTAAACGCCGACATTTTTTCGCAGCAAATAGCCGAAGAAGAAGAAGCCGAAGCCACCGCAGCAACATTAATCCATGCAGCAGCAATTCAAGTCGAAGAGCCGCACTTTGAATTCACCACACCGACGTCGACATTCCGACGCAAAAAACAAAAACAGCTGGAGAGAAAACCGGACGCGGATCGCTTAGAATGGTCTCTCAATAATGCTGCAATTCAAACGTACCATCCGCGACGAGCAACAATGCTAGCCATTGCCGACAGCAACGGTAGCAGCAACAGCAACAGCAGCAATTTTGAGGCCAGGACCCGAACACTGCCAGCGATCAACCGGCCACCACCGCTAGACCAACAGCCCACCTCCATGGGCAGCAGGAGTCCCACGCCGAAGCGGCAACAACGCCCGACATCCAGCGGCAGTCGTCTGGGCAACAATGGCGGCCCTAGCAGCAGCAGCAACAATGCCGCCAGCTGCCTTGAGGCAGGCACCACAGGATCGGCAATTATTGCCTCAACCGACAGGCGCAGCCTGAATGTCGTCCCCCAGCCCAACGGGGCCGGTGGCGCGGGTCTGGTCGACGGCATCGAAACCTATTTGGGCCTGATCGGCTGGCGAAAGAAGTGCCTTTATACTCTGCTGTTGCTGCTGATGCTTTTGATTATCACAAATCTCGTACTCACGCTTTGGATCCTCAGGGTCATGGAGTTCTCAACGGTAAGTGAAACACCGAAAAGAGGTAGAATAAATTTTAATTGCATTGCAATTGATATCATTGCAGGAGGGCATGGGTCTGCTGAAGATCGTGCCCGGCGGCGTTCAATTATCCGGCCAGGCTATAATCATGGACATGCTGAGAGCATCGACGATACGATCGAAACATGGTCAGCCCATTTCCATAGGTGAGATAACAAAAATTAAGAAAACAAAGTTCTGGGGGTAAATAGAAAGGGTACAATTGGGCTGTGGAGATTCTTATAGCGATACAGAGTTCCTTTAGGAAGAAACACGGAAAGGAAAGGCTAAAAATAATTGGGGGTAAGTTTTCGACGATACGAGCGAAACATGATCAGCCCATTTCCATAGGCAAGATACCAAGGGTAAAGAAAATGAAGAAAACAAAGTGCTGAGGGTAAATTGAAAGTGTCCAATTGGATGGTGGAGATTCTTCTAGAGTTACAGCGCTTCCCAGGAAAGAACACGGAAGGGGAAGGCTAAGAATAATTGGGTGTAAGTTTTAAGGGTAAAATTTGGAGGGAGTTCAGGAAGAGTTCTTAAGTTTTCAACTGACAATTTCTTGAGGAGCTAATCGAGACCCTTTTTTTCGGAATAATCCCAAGTTTTTAAACGGCCCAGCTAAACTCAGAGCTTTAGTGATTCTTAAGGTCCTGCAAGGCTTTTTGTTTTCTTGATCTGCTTTTGTAGTGCTGCACTCCTTTCACTGCTTGAGAAACCTGACCTGGAACCCTCCAAGTCAAGTTGTTGTTTTCTCAATGTCAAAGTCAAAGGACAAGGAAATTGACAAGTCGCCACCTGCGCCTCCTTGACGCGCCGCATTTATGCCATTTTTAATGAACTGCACTCTCGAAACAGGCGCAGCTTTTGTTGGTGATTAAGCCGAGAAGAACCTGCAGGGGCACCGGGCAAATGGCTGGGGCAGCACATCAAATGCGGAATACGGCCATAAATCACCACACCAACAACACCGCAGACAGGCAAACACACACACACACGCACGTATGCATACGGAAGGGGAGACGGCTGAAAAGGTGCGACCGCCAGGGAAGCCCCCAAGATGCACAATTACAGATAAAAGACGCGTACGTGTGTGAGTGTGCGGCCTGAGCAAAGAAGACAGATGGGATTTTCAAAACGACAGGACGTAGGACGTGGCCAACGTTTGCGGTTCTTCCGCCACCGACGCCTTGAATGTGCGAAGATGAGAAAATCCTATCAAAAGGCATTTCCCGTGGCGATAAATAGCAGACGCCGCCGTTGGCATTCCCACCTCGGCCGACGGAGGACGGAAAGCCGTGATAACTCGCAGGGCAGCTGGACAGATGGGCAGTTGGGCAGAAGGACAGTTGGGCGGGCACAATATGAGCGACCGTGACGGCCAAGGAGAGTCAGAAATTTGATTTCCGTTTCCGCTATCAAAAGACACAAATCTTCACCTTGTCAGGGACGCGAAGAGGCCACCGCTAATTTGTGGGTGTGTGTGTGGGACTATCAGCCATCGGTCATTTATGTGGCTATAATTCTTAACATTATTCTCATATATTTTCTGAGCCACGTACTGTGTTTTTTGGCTGTCTCCATTCTCACTTTCTTTTTCTGGTTTTTCGTGTTTTCTTTTTTTTTCGGTCATCATCAACAGAATCATCACGTAATTTTTCAATCAATACACGCGACCCAAATGGCATGCTGGAGAATCATTTATTCTTGGGACACGATAAGCTCGAATGCCTGTCGTCTGGTTTTCGCATCAACGACACAAGCGGAAGGAATTTATTTTCGGTAAATCGAAATGAAGTCACAATCGGCGCGCACGCGTTGCGTATCGACGGCGAAGGTGGCGCCATCTTCCGGGAGTCCATACAAACACCCCACGTACGTGCCGAGCCAGGCAGGGAGCTCAGGTAAGTCCAAAAAATAAAATAAACCCAAACACACACAAATCAATTTGGTTGCAAAAGTCAAGGACACACAAGGACTTATTTCAAAGCAATGCAGTCGAATGCAATGCGAAGTCTGAGGACAGCAAATCAAAGTGAAAGCGACATTGAAATTGAATGGAACTCGAGAGAATTTGGACTTTAGGGTGATCTTTAAAAAGCCATAGAACTCTCTGGAGCTCAGACTGGGAAGCAACTAAGGCATAAGCAGTTTTAGGAAACTTGAGTTGCTTAACTCGAAGTAGAGTTCTTGAGAGATTTCCAGGCGATCTTCAATCGCTGTCAGAAATAAGAAATGGCTTGAATTTTTATCTCTATTTCCACTGATCTTGTTTTGACCAGAAACCCTTTCTTACTTTGATCTTTAAAGCCTTTAGGCCTCAGCATTTCAACGGCCCTTAAGATTCCATTGAAGCTGAGATAAGTAAGAAACCTGAAGTCTGGGGAAATAATTGTGAGGCTCAAAAACTTGATAAACTTTTGAACTTCAGGAACTTTGGCTTCTCCCAATAAAATCCTCAAGTCTTCTGAACTATTTGCTACTTTGAGAAATCCCTGAATATCTCATAGCTTAGATTTCCAAAGGGTCTTCAAATTATAAAACAGAAGCTGATCGGTTTCTTCAAGAGATCTTATGATGCCAAATAAGAATAGCTTTTTGGTTGCATCACAATTCAATTATCTGGCAATTTCCTATCGGTCCGATCAATCCTTCATATCCTTCGATATGAATATATATTTTTCAACCCAAAAAACCTGCAGCTGACCCAGCACAGATGCCCGGGATGCCTGGGCACTGCCAAGCCAATTAAATTCAATGAAACAAAAAACCCGCCACCCAGCAAACCGACAGAGCCCCAGACAAGGCTGGCCAAAGGACGAAACCTGAAATCCAGCAACTGTAATAAATTTTTATAGAATTCATACGAACGAACCAACAACAACGGACGCACCTCCATATAAATGCACAGAATCCAACACCCGCGACTCCCATTCTCCCCCAGGATGCCCGCAACCGAGGACCAACAAACATATTAGTCCTCATCGAAAGGGAACGGCGGCCGCGGCAACGGGCCAAGGGGTTTGGGTGGTAAAAAAGAAAGTACAAAAAAATCACAAAAATAAAAAATTAAAAACAAACACTCCCAATGCGGGTTGTGTTTTTCCAACGTCACCTTTGCGGGGGACGACACCGCCAGCGGCGGGGCTTCATGTACGTGCGCCAGGACTAAGGAAGGATGAGGGGAGGGGGGAGGTATGGTTGGTCGTTGGCAGGTGTCAGCATGCAGGCAACCCGATGCTGGATGAAAATATTTATACACACACACACACAGAGAGCTTCGGAAGCCCGTGAATCTCGGCTGGTGACTGAATTGAAAAGCGCTTTGGGGAGCGGTTGGTGTTGCAGTTTTTTCCTCTCCCCCCGCCCCCCACTGCCACGCCCATTGTGCGGTCTTTTATTGGGGAGTGATTGTGTGTGCGTGTGTGTGCGAGACTCCCATTAACGGCATCGACGGCTCTTGTAATAACATTTTCATTGACAAATTTGTGTTGATGGGTCGGTTTGTTGGTTCATGAAAATTAACAAATTGACTGACAGCTGGCAGATAGCAGATCCTCTGCCCCTCCCCCTGCACGTCCCTGCCACGAAAGCAACAAAGAGCCATTCGGTTTCAACTGAAATTAAAATGTTTATAAATTTGGAATCAGATCGAAACCGATTGAAATGCCAGCTGTCGACAGAATCCCATCGAAGGCTGAGTTTCAATTTGGCACAGACCAAAAAAGAGTTGGGATTTTATGAATGCGAATCAGTCTGCGCTTCAAGAAACGAAGACGGCCTGTCGGCCAGGCAACTCTGGAATCCCTAAGACTCTAATAAAGTCCCTGAAACTTGCCTAAATTTCTCTATCATCAGGTGAAAACTTCGGAGACGGTTCAGAGCCTGTGAATACAAAGTTACCCTCAGGTAATCCCGTTAACGTAGCCCTAAGGCTCTTTAGCCCTTTCCCAACATGCAACCCTGAATTCTTTGAGCTGCGGAAAGGTTGGAAGTCTCCTCAGTCTGCATTTGTTCCCAGCACCACACAAATCTTCAATGAATCTATAAATTCTTCTATAAATTTTATCAGTCTTAGAAAACTTAAGGTTTCTGTTATTGAAAAAAAACCCTAAAAAGAAATCTCAACAATTCTTTACCCTCCACGATTAAGGGTACCCAAGACTTTGCCTCCAAATAAAGTCGAATTTACCCTTCTAATTCCACGCTTGATTTGTTGTTTGTCTGCCTTTTAGACTTGAATCACCTACAAGGCAATTGGAAATGACTGCGGCCAAGGACATAAACCTACAATCGCGGGCCGGCGGCATCGACATAGTCGCTCTCGAAGATGTCAAGCTGCGTTCCCTCGAGGGCAGTGTAAGTAAACCAAAGATATTCCCAACTCAAATTTCAGACAGACAGAAATTGCTTTAACGCCAACATGTCCTTTTCCTTTGCTTTGCTTTCTAACTTTAGTTGCGCTTGGAGTCGTCGAAAATCTTAATGCCCAATCTGCGGACCGTGCAGCCGCCGCTGATGGGCGCCCCGCAGAACCGCGAGCACAGCCATCGAGTCTTCCAGCTGTGCGCCTGCTCGAATGGCAAATTGTTTCTGGCTGCCCCGCATTCGATATGCGCCGGCGACGATTCCACCGTTTGCAGATGATTAGGTCAAATCGAACAGGCGCCATCCAACCGACCATCAACAGCCAGGCATGTCCATTAAGAGAAGTAAGCAAGATCGGGGCAAAGGGCTTCGCAGAGAACCCGACGAAGGTAAAGAGCATTTTTTTTGAGAAGACCCTCAACTGATCCGAATTCTTAGCAAGAGCGGAAAGCCCCTTGAGTCTCATCAGATGTTAATTATAAACTAATATATATACCAATATGCAAATACAAAGGATACAAGGATCATCGGTATGGTCGTCTAGATAAGCGTGTAAAACTACAGTTAGGCGGTTCGTAAACCCGAAAATGTTGTTGTTCATAGTTGCCTACAAAATAATATCATATTTATGTTGTGCACACACACACACACACACACACATGCCTACCACATAAGTAGTACGAGTTATTAGCCAAGTAACACAGGCGCACCCACACACACAACGAGCCACCCACACCCACACACACCCACAAAACAAAGAGGCCTATTAGTAATTATAAAAATTAAATTAGCACTACCAATAAAATATAGAACATTGTTAGTAAAATAATTATATAAAATATGATAGAATTTTTTTTTTATACCCTATACCCCCCACCCTGGGTATCAGGGGTAACTTAGGCTTATGCGATGTAAACATAGAAATTGAGGGGTCGTATTCTCTTCACTAGTATGATTAATCTATATATTCTGTTTGTCTATCCTTCTGTCAATTAGTTTGTTTGTTTCATTACAAGGAAGTCGGAGGTGATTAAATTCTGGAATAGGTACAATATTTTTTTGAGGAGACAGATCCACCTTATTTTGTGGTCGATTCTAAGGCTTCCTTCCGCCTTTTTTATACCCAATTCGAGTTTAGAAAATCAAGCTAGATAAAAGAATTTTAGCAGTTAAAGGGAAAATCTTGAGACTTTTCAGGTCGGGGAAGTAGATCCATCGGCAGAGATTTCCCCATTTTTTGTTTTTGACTTCTTTTTTCTAATATAATTTCCACGGCAAAATATAAAGCGTTTCAAATTGAATTAGCCAATATATTTCTTAAGCTACTGTAATTTCGAAAAAAAAGAAAATTGTATAGTCGAACACAAATAAAGAGTTTGAAGTAAAAAAAAAGATAAAAAAATTAAGCTGCACGCACACAAAAACGAAATTGCATAGACCCTACCAATGCATATATGTGCGTGGTGTGTGTGTGTGTGTATGACGTAATCAACTGTATTGAAGAACAAAATCAAGAGCTTCTTAGACACTTGAATGTTGTGTTATAGTAACTAAAAAAAAAATAAAATAAACTAGAGCCTAAAACGGCAAACTTATCAGCCCACGAAATATCATCGAATACCACAAAAACCCACAACAGATTTCGAGCATAAATAAGGAAAGTAGCAGATTAAAGATGGAACTTTGGGTTTATTTATTCTCTACTCCCCCTTTGAAGGAATCTAAGGATGCTGAAAGAACACACAGGGTACCCTCATCCCGCTTTTGATAAACCCAAATAGTTTAGATTTCGTTTCTTGCTATACAAGAAGGATCCTTAAGATATCGATCCTGATTTCGATTCAATTTCTCGAGTCAATTAGATTCCCGCATTGAGTTGGATGTTTTGTGAGCCTAAACTTATGTGTATGTGAAATGGAAATTAGACTGTTGGGAACTTGAAAATATCAAATGTTATATCGCTGTATATAACTAGGTAGTACATACGACTATATAATAAATCTATACATATATAAATATATATCATTATCTGTATAAAAAGCATAGCAGAAATTACAGGAGACATGAGAATCGAGGCGACCCCTCGACATCTTCAGAACGCAGGCAATGAAGTTTATCATCCAATGAGAATTATTGTATGTATGTATGTGTGCGACTAACATTACCGTTATAACGAACCATAAAAATAGAAATCGCTTTAAGCTGTTTTTTTTTGTGTGTTTTGTTTGTTTCATTGCACAAAACAAACAGAACTAAAAATAAAATAAAAAATTATATAGTTTATATAAAAGTAAAATAAAGAAAATGAACAAGAAAATCTCTGCATGTTTTTTTCCTTACACGGGGCAGTTCCTTTGGCCCTTAGATTTTGGTTGGCTGAGGTTTTTTCCGACGATTTTGCGCACTTTTTTTCAACGCCCCCCCGACTCAGCAACCGCCTGCGGAGCGGGCAGCGGGCCACAAAAAGAAGAAAAGGCCAAAACGCTCAAAGGCCACTCGACGCCAAGCCGAGCGCTCGTTGGTTAACGCCTTCTAGCGCCACTTCAATTGAATTGAATGGCATTTGAAGTGCTTTGTGGGTGCGTCTAAGCGACGAGGACCCCAACGAGGACGACGCTCAGCTCTGGAAAACTGCTCCTCGTCATCGTCATCGTCGCTGTCGTCGTCGTTGTCGTTCTCGGCCTCGTCCTCGTCCTTGGCGCCCTCGTTTGTGGGTGTTGTCGACGAGGCTTCGCTCGCGGCAGTTGAACGAAATACGAGCTCGCTCCTCTAAGCGTTCGGGGTTCGTGGCCGTAAATTGAGTTGTTCTGTTGAGTCGTCTGGAGTTTTTCACATCCTGTCGGCGTTTTTTTTTTTTTTGCCTGTTGAGTGAAAGTGGAAAAAGCTTCTGCTCGAATTGCTCGCTCGCCATTCATAAATCGACTTCAAGATGAGTTATTAATGGGCTGAGCAATCAGACATTTAATGGCCACAGATTTTTATGAAGAAAAATTACAGCCACTCGGCCAAGCAGTCAATTGAAAGGCAATCAATTTGAAGACACCCATAAAAGTCATGGAATCGGAGACTCAGAGAGTCCACGGGTATAAATCAAAGAAATCTCACCAACTGTTCCATGAGATCAGCAGATGTCTTATGAAAGGGTAAGTTAGTAAGGATTAGAGACAAAGAGATTCTGGTGAGGGAATTTTAACAGAAGTGTCAGTAGTCAGCCGTCAAGACCTTCTCAATTTAGAGAGTTCCCAAAGAATTCAACTTATTGTAGGGGTAAGGATATAACAGTTTGGGGTAATAAACCAAAGAAAGAGTTTTAGAATCGGAACAAGAGTTCTTCCCGGACCAAAAACCTAACTCTGGGGATCTGTGGAAATGTGATTTGGAGTTCTGCCCAAAGTTTTGCCTTTCAACCGTCCAATTTTCAAACATAGCAAAGATCCGACTTAAAGAAAAGTTTAAGCCGTTTGGGAAAGTTTATGATTAACTTCCTGTATTCGTTGATGAAGGGGAATCTTCAGATTGTTCCTTAGCAGAATTTAAAGCTTAAACCAAAACTAAGAACTCAGCTGTGGGGAGAGATCTGCCATTTAAGATTGGCTCATCTAGTTCCCCATTTCTAAAGATCTAAAGAGCTCCGACTACCAATTAAAGCAAAAGCTAGTTAAGGGAGAAATATTCTTTCAACTGATTTTTAAAGAGATCTCCGGCATTTTTACTATACATTTTTTCTGGTTAGATAATCAAATCAAGCTCACTGTGGAATCTCCTTTTTTTCTGTAAGAAATCCGACTTCGAAGCTGAGCAGATTGTGGCCTATTAATTTTGAGAGGAGAAAGACAAACAAAAGCAAAAGACCAGCAGATAAATGAACGCAACGTCAGTGACACTCCGACAAACCGAATCAAAATCAGAAGCAAGTCCTTCCAGCCTCGCCAGCCCGGCCTGTCGCCCGCAGACGAGCGCAGCGCCTATGACAAAAGCCGAGAACAAAAAATAAGAGCAAGGGTAAAGGGTAAGGGTATATCTGTGGAAGGGTGTAAAGTGTCGTCTGCGGCACACGTTATGTGTATTTAGTATTCCATTAATATTCTAAAAGGCTCTTTTGTACTTTATTTCGCATCATTGGCCCCACACACACACACCGGCCTGGCCGCCGCGTCCTCGTCAGCCTCTTCGTCTTGCCAGCGGCCTGCCGCCTACCGCTTTTTGCTGGGGACGGGCTCCTGACAGTGACACCGGCAAGCCAAAGTAGTAATAACATAAAATTTTCTAATTACCAACCAACAAACACAACATATGCCTCGCCTCACCGCCGCCACTTTACGGCCGAAAAACTAGGAAAAGGGGTGGCTGAAACTTTAAGTCCACCAAGGCAGAGGATGTGCGGCCAGATGTGTGTGTGTGTGGGCAGGTGTGCGGGTATTTTGCTATGCATAACTCAGCTGTAAGTGCTGGGCTGCCTTAAAATTTAAATGAAAACACCGCACAGAGCACACACGCCACATGCGAGCGGTCATAAATTCCTTAAACCCTCAAAGAACCCTCCAATGAGAGCCCAGCGGAGTTGCCAGCGAACGCAACGAACGCAACAGTTAAAAGGTTACTAAAATTACGAACCGTGTGTGTGAGTATAAAATTTAACATGCATGAAAGTGCCTGTGAGTCCTGCGGGACGGGGGAGCGTCGGTTAATAGGATTTGGTTTGAGCATGAAATCAAATTAATTGTTTCATTTGTTTACACAAAATCTTCGTGTAACGAAAGAGTAAACGCAGTCACAACTATTCAAGGACATGCCAGGCACTCAGCCCAGCAAACATTTTGACCAGAAAAGAGTTGCTCGGCATCTTTGGGACTCTCTTTGTTGCTAGGAAGAAAATGCTTGCCAGGTGTTTGGGGCCCAGAACAAGTCTGGATGGTTGTGTGTGTATTTTTGTGTGTGTGCGTGCCTGAGGTGCGTCTTAGACAAGTTGACATTTAAGTGGGCAATTAAGCAAAACTGTTTTATGCTGTCATCGTTTATAAACACGCGACAGGACCAAACCCAGGCGAGACTTCCCTGCTGCACCGACGGTTCATTCATCAGGTTAACTTGGACGGCCACCCGTTGACTTTATGCCAGTCACTCAACTCAACTCAGCTCCACGCAATTCAACGCAGTTCAGTTCAAACGGTGTTGGCTGTGGGGCTGTCCTTTGAGGGTCCTTGAAGTCAAGTCTGCCAACAAGCCGCATCCTCGACCTCGCAGCCAGGGGATATCGGATGCTGCCGCTGAAGGCCTCTGCGATTAATGGGCCAGCGTGTTGCATTTCAATGGCTTGCCCCTTGCAATTCTAAGGACGCAACACGCAGGCGGGCAAGAATGCAGAATAAAGCAAAGCTTGAGTCGATTGGAGAGAAAAGAGGAGGCAGATTCTTGCAGATATTTGTCCAACTGTCTAACTGTCTAATTGTCTATCTATATCAATCTTCATTCCATCAGAAGTATTTATCTTTCTTTCCATCTATGCAACTGCTCAATTGTTCTCATTCTTATGGATTTACCGCCCAGAGCCTGGAAAAAATATTAGGACAGATTTGTGTCCAACTGTCCAAGTGTCTATCTATAGCAATCTATAATCTATTAAAAGCATTAGTCTTTCTTTCCATATATGCATCTATTCATTTGTCCTGATTGTTTTCGATTTTCCGCCCAGAGCCTGGGAAAAATATTTGTCCAGATATTTGTCCAGCTGTCCAATTGCCCATCTATTTATATCAATCTTTTATCCTTCAAAAGAATTTGTCTTTCTTCCCATCTCTGCAACTGTTCATTTATCCTCCTTGGTATGAATTTCCCGTCCAGGGCCTGGTAAAAATAACTCGTGCAGATTTGTGTGCAACTGCCCAACTGTCTATCTATTTCATTCTTTATTCCATCAGAAGAATTTGCCTTTCTATCCATTTATGCAACTATTCATTTGTCCTCATGGTTATTTATTTCCCACCCTGGTTACCGGCTTAGATCTTCAGACTGTTCGAACTTCTAATAATCAATCTGTCTGTCTGGCCATCTGCCCATCTGTTCGCCACTTCTATTCTTCTTCAGTTGATTGAGTGATTGACCGCAAGCAGCGAAAATTAACTTGCTGGGCGAAAAGAAAAATGAGAAATTATGCCAATTTTCCCCGCACGTCGAGCTTTTGTGCGTGCGAAGGAAGCGCAGCTGCCAACACACATCAGGTCAGTGTGTATGCGTGTGTGTGGGTCTTTATTAAGTTATTAAATTACACGCATTTCTCTGGCCCCGTCAATAGCTAAACCTTTAAGCAGCTGCAGGTGGCTAAGAGTAAGAAGAAGTTCAACTGTCTTAATGACTGCGAGGCAAGGGGAATGCCGAGGAGAATAGGCGGAGAGATGGGCAAATGGACAGAATGGCAGACACGATACGCCCAGAACCCAAAGCAACTGTGGATAAAATTTATTTGCATGCAGTGAACACACACACGCGGGCACACACAACAGCCAACAACAGCAGACAATGTAACGGGAAAGGATTCGCATTGAGAGCTATCAAGATGGTAAAAAGTATGAGTTAAACGAGCCCAAAATGCCAGGATACTACGGGCGGCGAGTATCAAATGTTGCCCGGTTGGCTGAACGCCCTGGTGTATGCAACACTTTATGGCCGGATCCTTGAATCCCCCAAGCATTGCGTACTGCATTCACTCGCCGTCCCTCCGCCTGTCTGGCTCGCTTATCCGGCAAACTATCTGTGCCAGTTGCACGACGCCAACGACGTCGGCGTCGCCGACCAGCAACTAAACGAATTTATGTCGTAATGAATGTCAGTCGGTCTGCATATCCACGTGTCTATCTGCGGTTTATGCACACTTCACCACCTACCCCCCCTCCCCTACCCCCGGCAGCCCGGCTCGCCGTCTGTGCGGCGCGTGCTTCTTTGGCTCCCCAAGGCAGTCAGCCGGCTGTCCGTTCGTCCGTTCGTCCGTCTGTGTCTGCCTGTCGTGTTGGTTGCCTGTTGGCATTTTGCGGAAAATTTAATAGTTATTCAAAATATTTTGCATGCAACGTGTGAAAATCGCTGAGCGCTTTGGGCTTCTCACACAATAAAAAAAAAAAGAAACCAAAGCCACTCTGCCATTTTTGCTGCAGGCTTATCGGGGCTAAATAGTGGGCGGCACGTGGGGGGGAAGGGGTGGCACTGGCTTAAGTTGTTTAAGTTCTTTGGTCGCCTAGTTGGCTGGCGCGCCAAACGAGCCCACAAGTGACAGTTGAACAGCCAAAGCAAAACTGTGACCGCCTCTAAAAAAACGACCAAGCCGCACGCACAGTGGTTCGGAATTAAGATATTTTGCAATGCCAAAATGGAGATGGGGAGAAAGCGATTCCATTCGGTTCTAATGAAGAATTGAAGATTCCTTCATTCAGAAGTTGGATAAACAGGGTGTGACAGTAAGACGAAAAGATTGAAAGGGACCTACGAAAAAGAAGACTTGGACAGTTTGTGAAGTTACACATTTGGACAAGCAGATATCTGCTTAGTGGAACAGTTGGACAGATGAGGAGGTGGAACAGTTTAAGACAAAGGTGAACAGTTGGAGAGATCGAGAAGTTGTCCGGTGGGACAATCAGGTATCTGCGTATGAGAAAAGTTGTAGAGACAAAGAAGTTGCACAGTTTGACAAATGGACGAATAGTTGGAGAGATCGATCGTGGTATAGTTGGATAAACAGATAGTTGCGAAGAAGAACAGTTGGAAAGATAAAGGAGTTGAAGACTTTAAGAAATAGACAAACAGTAGGCAACAGGACAGCTTAAGACGTTGCACAGTTGAACAAGCAAAAATCTACATCGTAGAACAGTTGGACAGATGAAGAAGTTTGCAGAGACGAAGTAAAGCAGAAGAACAGTTGAAGAGATCGATTGTTGTATAGTTGGGAAGAAGAGAAAGCAGCTGAGAACGTCAATGGGACACTGGAAAACTTTGGTCAGTTTGTTAGAAAGTTATAGAACCGCAGAAAGGGATAGTTGCACAGTTGGACAGACGCACAGCTTTGACTTGAGTTCAGGACTGTTCGGCGCGAAGCTCAATTCTTTGATAGCAGCTAAATGGGAGCAATAATGAGAAAGGATAAAACACTTTAATTCATTTAATTGAAGAGTCCTTCAATAGAAGAATTAGATAATTAACTTCCAGGTTTATGAAGGACTCCTTTGCATAACTTTCATTCTCTTCCATCTTCCTTTCTCCCTGATCCTTATAACCACTATGCCTTTATGCTGTACGCTGGGGTATGCGGGCAGGGCGAAGGTGGGTGAGGGGGCGTGGCACATGCTACAATTTGCTGCCTTAAATTACGAACTGTTCACTTTGTGAGTGCCGCGCGTAACTGTTTCCCTTTTGGTTTTAACTCATTGCAATGCGCCAGTGAATGCCGGCACCCCCTCCCCTCCCCTCTCCCAACAACCTCAGCAACTTGGGAACCCTTTTTTTTTGCACGCCGACCTCGCTCGTCCCTCGGCTGGCCGCGCTTTGGTTTACGAGCCGGGCCCGCCCCCGCGAGTCCTGCCCGCTGTGCGCGAGTGCGTGTTAACAGGCAATTAAATCCAAATTACATTTTTGCCCCTTTTTTGTGTGTGTTGTTTTTTTTTTTTTTGTTGGCCCGCTACTCCGCGCTTCTGGTCGTGCTGGGGCCTTTTCAAAAGTTAAACGGCAGGTGTGCCAATGCCCACGAAGCTGAGCAGCAGGCGGGCTGCCCGGGGTGGTGGGAAATTGTTGCCAAACTGCGAAGCGATAAGGACGAACCCTGACAACCCCTCGCCCGACCCCTGGCCGGGCCCGGCACCTGCTCAGAAAGTCAACGAGTCCGCCCGGCCAGTCGGCCAGGCCCTTCGCATGTGCTAATTACAGATAATTTTTAATTGGCGCCAGCGCCGCTTTTCGTTTCAATCGAGAGATTTATGGGCGCTCCCCCCGCCTGGCAGGCGGACGACAATGAAGCCAAACTAATCGAATTTTATTTTTCGGCTTATTTTTTTTTTTTGGCGGGGAGTTGGCTCGCAAATTGAATTGCCAACCGCAGCCACAAAAAAGTTAAGAAGTCGCCAGCCACCCCGCCCGCCAGAACCAACCAAAAGCCAACGTTCAAATTGCCGTATTGAAGCCTCTGACCGGCAAATGGGTCAACTGACCTCGCAATGGTCGCCAATAAAGGACTGGGATTGGGGTAAGGGTAGTCAAGAGACTTTGGAGAGGTTGTGAGAAAGCTTAGATCAGCAGGATCGGGATATTGCGATGCCGAAAGAAAGCAATTTCTAAGAAATCTGGAAATAAATTGGATCTGCTGGTTGAAAGGGATTTGGTATTGAAAATTGAGGGATTTACTGATTGAGGAGGATAATATTTTTTTGATTTTTTTTTTTAGTTTGTTGGTTGAGATGTGAGTCTTTCCAGTAAATATATTAATTAGCAATAAAACAGCAAAGGGGATAAGAAATAAATAAATTTGCCTGCCTTTGTTGAGGTTCTTACCCCTGTTAATTTCTGTGAGTCTGCTGATTGCCATAAGCCCTGTTAATTGCCCAGCAGCTGTTAATTCTTCAGCTAATGACTCTGTTGATTTTCCTGTCTCTGTTGTGTGCTGTTCTGCTGTTATTGAGTTGGCTCTGTTGAGCGTTTAACCGCTGTTAATGATCTAGCGCCTGTTAACCCTGCCGCCTCTGTTGATTGCCTAGCTTCTGTTATCCACCCAACTGCTGTTAAATGACATTCCAGCCAATTGTACAGTCTCTGTTATTTAGCCATTTGCTGTTGATCAGCGTTCACTGCTGTCGGTCCAAGCTCTGTTAATTAGCACAGTCTCTGTTAGTTTTCTAGATTATGTTAACCCGCAGGAGAAATCAGAGACCTTAAAATTAATATTTAAGTTTTAATGGCTGTTAAAAATATTTACACGCATTTTACAATTCAAAGAAAGACTTTTAAGGTTTCTTTCGCAAAAAAGAGTCGAAGTTTCTCTATTCAAATCATCATTAAATGCTTGAAATAAAAGGATAGAAGCTTCTCAGTTTCGACTACCAAAAAAACCCAATCAAAGTCCCCAAATCCTCCCAACGTATTGCTTACTTTTGGAAGAGTATTCAAGTGTCTGTGTGTTCCTGGCGTGTGGCAAGTCCACAAGATCATTATTACACGCAAATGAAGCCATTTCACACGACCGCTGGGACGCCCCCTCCCCGCCCCCAGTAAAATGCAAGACCAGCTAAAAAAATAAAAAACGCAAGAGAAAAAAAAACAAACCAACTTAATCCTTTTGTTGGCCACACACACAGCCCGTGTGTGTGTGTGTGAGGCAAACGGAAATCAAATGGAAAACTCATGCGTTGCAGGGCGAAAAAAAAACGAGCAACGCATTTTCTATTGTCAGCCGCACGGCAGGCAGTTGTTGTTGTTGTTGTTGGTGGCGCCGCTGTCGGTTTACTTTTTGCGGGCGCAAACTTTCCTGTGACACTGTGGCCGCCACGCCCGCCCCGCCCCCTTGCCAGTCGCATTGTTGGCCATGCATCGTTTTGTTGTTGTTGTTGTTGCCGGAGGAGGGGTGGGGGCGACGGTGGCTGTATTATTTTATTCTCCAGGCGGCATAACGGTTTGGGGGTCCATTCACTTCATTTGCCTATGGCAAGCGCAGCCAAGGAACAGCCGCTTCGCGTGTGTGTGGGTCTGGTGAGCTGCCATTGTTGCTGCCACAACGAAAGGAGCAACTTTTGTCGCTTGGTAATGATGGCAGTTTTGTTGTTGTTGATAAAGTTTTCCACACACCCACACACACACACACAAGTTTAAACAAAGCAACCGCCAGCCACATAAACAGTCGCTGGGTCAAAACAGCAACAACAAAAGCACCGCCAGCTGCGCCCACGAGCAGCAACAACAACAGTCAGCCCGGCTGTCAAACTCAGTTATGGTCAGCGTTTTGTGTTCCCATCCCCATTCCCAACTGCCGCTGGAGAGCCCACAGAGAATCCGGCAATCGGCGGGCGCCTCCTTCAATTAGCCAACTGCAGTCTTAAACGGCTAATGGCAGCCAGCAGCGGCGGCCAAGCAGCCACGAGTCAACGATCTATAAAAAACATACGGGAAAACCCACAAAGAGGAGGAAAGGGAGAGGAGATAAACCAAAAGGAAGAGGGAGAGGAGGAGACCCTAAACGAGAGCAAAGAGCCTGACTTCTGTAGGGGAAAAAGAGCATTCAAAAGACCCCAAAAAGAAGGGCCGAAAGAAGCAGAAAAGCTGGCAAACACAACAAGGCGGAAAGCTTCCAAGAGGCTCAAAAGACTGCAAGGATTTTAGACTCAAGAAAAGAAAACGAGAAAAGATTCGCAGATCAACCGAAAGAGGCTGAAAAGCAGACGATCCACAGCCAAAGGAGAGGCCAGAAAAGGACCAAAAGAACAAGAAAAAATAAAGAACGGCTAAAATGAAGAACCTGAAAAAGAAAAGAAATATGACAAAGAACATTCAAACACGCAGAACAAAGCAGCACAAAAATAAGATCAAGTAAACCAAACAAAACCGCGGAATGTCCTTCCCTCCTCCCCACATCCATGCGCAGCGGATGGGGAGCATAAATTTTTATAGATAATTTCGTGTGATTTGATTCGACATAAATTTTGATGTGTCAATTAACTTCTGTTATCGCTTAATTGAAAGCAACAAAATTAATGCCCATTAGTCCTGGCCAAGCAATTCGCTAGCCACGCTAATCAGCTTACGCAACATTCCAGCACAGCGTCCTCAGGAGCAAGGATGCCCCCCGAAAAAAAAAACAAGTAACCAACTTTGTGGTCTGTCGTAATGATGATTTTATCAAGGTCCGTGGGGACACGCTTGACTGGACAGCTTACAGGACACCACATGAATTTTTTCCGACCAGTCATGGGGTTATTTTGGTGGGGAGAGGAATTCTGGGAATTGCACAAGTCATACAATTCCAACTGATAAGAGGAAGCAACCAAGCCAACTAATTTGCAAAATTCCACAACGGTCACCAGGGCAGGATATTCCCACCCTTCCCCTTTACCCAGCATCGTCCTGTTTGATTAAAAGACAATAAATTTGTTGGTACATTTAATTTCGAGAAAATTTAGAAGCTTCGTAATAACTTGAAATTTTGTAAGCCATTATTGTTGATTGTTATCGTTATCGTTAATCTGGTTGCAAGTCCGTCCCTTGCTATGGAAAATATCAGAGAAGTAACCTCTCCGGCATCTGATTGTCTGGATTATTCTATGTTCTTTTGGATTTCCTCTGGTTGGATTTCCTCTGTTTTGATTTAACTTCTGGATTTCCTTTGTCTTTGCTGGTGGGATTGGAATATCCGGTTAATGTCTTGGAAAGTGCAGCTCGCTGGCTTTCTTATCAAATTCTTAAGCTTTCCAGGCTCAGCTCACAGCTGATGTCCTGCCTGAGACTGCGAGCTACACTTTCCGGCAGGGTTAAGTTTCAATCAGGGATTTTTGGTCTTTGACGAATCCCAAATGGGAAAAGTCGAGACCTGCGTTCGGCTGGGATTTGGTGCTATAAATTGTGTGTGTGTGTGTGTGTGAAGGATGGACAAATTTTAGCGTCCTTTTCTGTCCGAGTTTACTTAAACAAATTGGGGGCAGTCCGTATGATCTCCTCCCAGTCTAGGTCATAAATGGATGGAAGACTTTTGACCGAATTTCCTTTTTCTGGTTCGGTTTTTTCTGAATCCTTTTTCTTTTCATCTCCCTCCTTCTCCTTCTCCTTCTTCTCCTCCTCTGCCTTGTCCTTCTCATCTTGGCCTGCCTCAGTTTCCGGCTGTTCTTCGTTGTCTTTCTTGGCCTTTTTGTTCTTCTTATAGGTCTTCTTCTTTTTTTTGGGCTTGGCAAGACGCTTTTTGGATCCTCTCTTCTGGCCTGGGTTTGCCCGCTCCGCCTTTCTTTGGGCGGCGCGGAGTTTCCTGGCCTCCGCCTCCCTCTTGGCTCGTTTCTTTCTTGCAAGACGTAAATCGCGAGCCCGCTCCTTTCTAGCCATTGCGGCCAACCTTTCCAGTTTTAATTCTTTTATTACCTTTGCCCGATGATGGTAGCGCTGTTGGCGCTCCCACGGCAGTTCGCGCCAGGCCTTCAGGGCCTGTAGCTGGAGCTCCCTAATCGTTATCAAGGCCCTCTCCCCTTCGAAGTTCGCCTTCATTATGAATTCATGCGTGAACAAGCCAAAACCAGTAACGAATCGGTAGCTATTCGGATCCAAGTACGGCTTGGGGGCGTCCAATGGACGGGGGCGGGCGCGGCGCTTCACGGGGCTACTCCGAATGTACACCCTCATTTTTAAGATCACACGAGAACTTACTTAGATGCACTTGCAAAATTTAAATGCTTAGTCTGCGACTCGTAGAAAGGAACTGAAAATATAAGAGAATGGATCCCCACAAAGCACACAGGATATTACAACCAGAACTTACATCGATCACAAGCACTGGAATATTGTTTGGTTAAATACTGTAAAAATTTCTATAAGTTTTTGTTTAGTCAACGATCGGATGAATGGAACTAAAAATATTTGAGATTTCGATCCTCAATATTGACAAGCAGTCAGGAAATCGAAAGCAAAACTTACTTCGATCTAGAAACACTTGAAAATTGGGAAACTGATCTTTAAATTTCTATAAGTTTGTGTTTAGTCAACGATCGGATGAATGGAACTGAAAATATTTGAGATTTCGATCCTCAATATTGACAGGCAGTCAGGCAATTGAAAGGAAAACTTACTTCGATCTAGAAACACTTGAAAATTTATGGGAACTGATCTTTAAAATTCTATAAGTTTGTGTTTAGTCAACGATCGGATGAATGGAACTAAAAATATTTGAGATTTCGATCCTCAATATTGACAGGCAGTCAGGAAATCGAAAGCAAAACTTACTTCGATCTAGAAACACTTGAAAATTTATGGGAACTGATCTTAAAATTTATTTCAGTTTGTGTTTAGTCAACGATCGGATGAATGAAACTAAAAATATTTGAGATTTCGATCCTCAATATTGACAAGCAGTGAAAACATTAAAAGCTAAACTTATTCGATCTAGAAATACTTGAAAATGTGTGGGAACTGATCTTAAAATTTTATAAGTATGTGTTCGATCGACGACCTGACAAACGGAAGTGAAAATATTAGGAAATCAGATCCAAGAAATTGACAGGCAGTCAGGAAATTGAAAGGAAAGCTTGCTTTGATACCCGCGAATTGGGAAGTTTGAGGACTTGTTATATGTAAATGATGAAGTTCGGAGAGGAGCGGAGTGGCAAAGATGACGAAGTTGAGAAAATCTTAGCATCCAATTAAGTTGACGTTGGGAGAACAAGAAAATAAGATGATGAAGGGAAAACAAAAAATGAAGAAAATGGGCAAATCAAATGCGATTAGGAGACATAGAAACTGCGGTAAGAAGACGGTGAGCACACAAAGAGAATTTGATGATTAGATGAGCAGAAGACGCCAAGAGAAAGATGAGAAAACTATCAGAAGACGGTGAGCAGATGATGAGAAGTCGTGGAGAAGACGGTAAACAGACATTAAAAAGATGTTCAGGAGAAGAATAGAAGACTGTAAGCGGAAGATGAGCAGACAATGAGAAGATGATGAAAAGCAGAAAATGAAATAACGATGTGGAGACGCTGAGCTGAAGAAGAGAGCACGAAACGAAGATGATAACCCAAAAAAGAATACATGAAAATAAAATACTTTTGGAAGTTCGCTGGTGGAAATTGAACACACAAGTGGATTGATTTAAAAGACTCCCCAAGATTCGGATTTAGACACGCAATCCTCAAACTCCCAGAATTCCTTCAATCAAGTCTCGCTTACATTGCCATCAAATCCCGCGATAAATTCGCCATCCAGAGATCAGCGGCCCCACGCTGCACATTTAAGCATCAACGGTTTAATTGACATGCCAGAGGAACAACTCTGATGGCGCTCATTGCAAGTTTGACGAGCCAACTTGGATCCTCCGAACGTCAACTTAATGACATCGATGAAGCGAAGGCGAAGGACGGGGAGGGTGCTTTGCATTTAATTTGTTTTTCCAAGAATTCGCACAAAGCGTGCCAAACGTCCATTCAGCTTTGCACTCCCCAGGACCTGTTTTTTATTTCCTTATTTGTGCTGGCTTTCTATTCTTTTTTTTATTAACCTCGGACCTGCCGATGAACCCCTTTTGGGGCTCGAGTTGTTTTATGAACTCGCGACGGAAAGAGGCGGTGCTGTTTTGTCTTTAAGACACGCGTTAATTACCGACGACGTCGCCTTCACGTCATTCGCCTTCAATTAAAATAGCTGAGAGTTTTTTCCTCCTCATTTGCCGGGCGGGTGGCAGCTCGAGGATTTTTAATTAAAATCCACTTTGTAAATTATGCGCAACCAACTGGATGGCTTACTGTCTCTGTTTGTGTGCGTGTGTGTGTGTGTGTGTGCGGCGTATCCTTGGCCATAACAATTAATAGACTTTTCGGGCGCATAATCAACGATTTACACCTACGCAGGCTGAGAGGGGCTCGCATTAAAGCTGCTTTATTTTGGCCTACAAGTTGTTGGCCTATAAAAACAAATTACCAACATTTCTCCACGAGACGCTTACTGCGCCTGCCAGTGTGTTTGTGTGTCTAATTCGTATGTTTATTTGCATATGCTTAAAATAAATAAATAATTGTGCTCTTTCCTTTGTACAGGCTCGACCGGTCGGTTGGCTGGTCGGTCGCTTTAATTTATGCGCATTTCAAATTTAATAATTGTTTTTGCAAATTAAATTGTTTGCCAAATTGGTTTACATAAACAACAAAGACCAAGGACTGGGCGGTCACACCGAGGCCCCTCAAATGAATGCCGAAAATGTCTTTTCAAATTGCGAATCGAACTTGAAATGGAAAGTTAATGAGTTGCCAGCAGAGCAGAGCATCCGCATTTAAATGAAGACTTTTAGTTTACCTTTATGCAAAATACTTAAGCATTGCCAGCTGGAAAAAGCTTCTGTGGATGAATGGAATTGCAGAGCTGGGAATGTGTTTGTGGATTTATTGGACAGACATTACAGACATTCTGAGGTTAACTAACGGCACCAAAATCCAAAGCAAGCAGAGCAGTAAATTTTTAAATGAAACTCAATTTGGTAAACGAAAACTACACAAGTTTTAAAAACTTCAGTCTCCAAAAACCAGTGACATGATAATTTTGGTAAAAATCCACCCGCACACACAAATTAATTGAAAGCCAATTGATATGCCAGAAAGGAACTCCGTGACTCTCCCCCAAAAAAACCCACAAATCCCCGCCCAGCTTAGATATAAGTACTTCCCCCATCCGACCTAACTGCCACGCCCCTGGCCCCCTCGCCGTTGCCCGTAAATTGAGCCACATGTGCCGCTCAAACCGCCGAGCTGTCGAAGGATGTCGAAAACGGACATTCGAACGGACGGTCGGTCGGTGTGTGTGCGTGTGTGTGGGTGTGTGTGTGGCTGACGCACACTCTACTTTCGCTTGGTCCCTGAAGAGTGGCAGGTTTTTCGAGTGGCAGTCGACAAAACTTGTTAAATCAATTGACAGCTAATAAAAATGTCAGTTTGCCCGGCAGTCAGGCAGCCAGGCAGGCACAGGAATCGGCAGCGCACGAAAGCGAATAAATAAAGCAAATGCGAGCAAACATTTAAGTGTCCATGTAGCTTGTTGGTGGTTCGCTACTCTGACTTCCTGACGGAATGGAGTTCATTGGTTCCTAAGAAGAGCAGAGCGCATTTTACCCTTCGTTTTGATTATGGAAGTTCCGTAGGCTTTCAAAGGGGAGGAAAGCATTTTGGATAGTCTTTTTTATAAGCTTAGCACATCAGATTTCTTTCGGAGACGTTCTTAATTTCCTTCCATTCTCTTTGAATGTCTTTTCGGTCTTTCGATCCAAGTCTATGCTTTGTCTGAATTTTCCTTCTAATTATCATTTTCGTTCTAAATATTTCTCAGTTTTCTTCAATCTTCTTCCAAGCCCTCAACAATTTCTTACCTCTATTTGATCTATTCCTGATCTTACTCAGATGCTGATGAGATTTTTATTTTCTGATCTAAGTCTCTGACCTTTTTCTTATCTAATTTTGAACAAACTTCCGCCGTCTTTCGATGTTCCTTCCAATTTGTATGGATTTTATTTTAAAACTCCTTGAAAGCTTCTTTTGATCTTTTTCCGATTTCCTTTAGGTCTGTTTAGAAATTGCATTTCTCTTCTCATTCTCCCACAAACTCTTTCTGACTTTTCCCCAATCTTTCCTTGATCATTCTTCAAACTTTCCCAAAAATCCTTCATTCAATCTTAGTCAAATCTTTTTCTAAACATCATTTAAAACCCTTGACAACAATTTTATGAAACTTTTCTCCTACCCAAATTAACAAATTCCCAACGTATAAATTTCATTCTCAAAATTATTACATTTTAAGAGCATTTAATTTCCGTATTTTTCCCAACCCAAAAACCTTCGATATGTCTGATTTTTTTTTAAGGAAACTGAACCCACAAAACAGGAGAGAAGCAAACAAGACGCCCAAAAAAAACCCCACTCACTTGACAGGCCGCCCAAGGAAAACAAAGAAAAGGCCAATAGAAGGTTCAATTCGGTTTGCCTGGCAAATCGAAGGGCCGGGCCGGGCCAGGGAGGGTTGACGCAAATCGAACGGTGAAAGGTCGCCCATAAAATATCAAAACAACGCCGATGGAGGGAGGACGCTAAGGCGACGTATGAGCACATTATCTGCGTGTTTACATCCCAATTTGATTCCCCCTTCCGCGTGGAGAGAAACGAACCCTGCGTCCTTTATTTGGGACAAGATTTCCTGGGGGCGGCAAAAGCGGTCTTCGTGTGTTCACAGCTCAACGCCGCTGACATTGATGTCCTTGTCGTTGGGAAAAGTTGCTCTGGACTGCGACTGCGACGACGATTCGATTTCCTTTTGGCAGTTTAGCCCCCGCGACTGACTGCATTACGCATTTATGTGCCCCAGACCAAAGGGGCCGCTCCGTTCTAATAACTGCTGATTGTGCGATTGTATTCCCAACCCGCCCACGCCCACCGCCCACCGCCCGCCGTCGACATGTTGCGTGCTTGGCTGGCATTGACCCTCTGGAGAGTTTTTCGGTTGTGCATGTGTTTTTTTTTTGTTGGTCCGCCCACAAAATGTCTTTCAATCATAATGTTTTCAATAAGTCAAAATCGATTAGGAACTGCTCATATAAAATTTATTGCACTCTCGCAAATATGACATTGACTTGTGGCCCAAACTGGACGGGGGGAATGGACCGCATTTGTGGTTTGTTTATCAGCAGGTTTCCGCCCTCAACGTACCGAAAATTCAATTTCACACACACAAACACACACAGATACACACAAGTAGTGTTTTAATATTCAGTTAGGAGTTGGCAGTCGTCTGCTTGATTGACTGCAGCAACCGCCCAACTGGCCAAGTGTCCACCCAACTGCCCGCCTCTCGGCTTGGCAATTATGCATGCGCCTTGCCCACTTGGGAGAATTAAGTATGCATAGTTATGATGATTATTTCAATATTGACAAATTGTCGGCTTTTGTGTGTTTCATTTCCGAATCTTTCAATGTCAGCAACGCCCCACGGGCAGCCCCCACTCCCCCTTGATCGAATTCCAGCAAATCTAAATCAGAATTTCCACAAAAGCCAATAAATACCTATAGGGAAATAGTTGTCTCCAAGGACCAGGAGAGTTCACAGAGCCGCAGCCTCGACCAAGTTGCACAGAAAGCCTGTTGAATCCTCTGCCAAGAAAAAGCAGATTAGTTTTCGGATGAATGACTGAAAGTAGGTGAACTTTTCGCCTCAAGACCCCAAAAACCTCCAAATTCCGAGATTGTTTTTCTGAAATCCCATTGAGAATTAAATTATAGTTAAAGAGAAGAAAAAATTAAAGCTAAAGAAATCAACAGGAACTACTTTTGCTGAGTGAAGAGAATGCTCAATGCAAAGAACGAGAAGCAGAGCTGAGAAGCTGAAAAGAAATCTTAAAAGAAGGAAATACAAATACGAGATCTCAGAAACCAAACCACCGAAGCAAGAGACAAACTGAAAATTCGACAACATATTTCTGAAATTTTGGAGCCCCTAACGATTGATCTTTAACCCAAGATTAGGCCCAAGTTCGACGGCTGCTATTCCTCGTCAAATTTCCCTTGGAAGCTGCCTTGCTGGTTGCCGTCCTCGTCACTGGGAAAACTCTACCATTTACCAAATTCACTTCTCCGTTCTTTTCTTTCTCGCTTGACTTCTCGCAGTCTCTGCTGGTGTGTGAATATTTTTGGGCTTAATTAACCCGAACTGCTTTCTTCCAGTTGATTGGGCAAACTGGCAGCGGAGTTGCCGCTGCTTATCGACGCTCTGCTGGCCGGCATCCCCTGCCGTTTTATGGGTCAGCCCGGCCAGAGTTGGTCAAGCGTGCGCTGACAAATAAACTGCAGGAGGACGATAAGATCAGGCGACCTTTGCGGGAGGGCCAGGACGTCAAAGTTTGTTGGCAAATTATTTGCTAATGGCCGGGCAGCCAGGCAGCCACAAAAGCCCCAAACGAGCGCCCGTGGGAGGTGACGGAACGTCACGCATACGCAGCGTGGCCGCTTTGTCTATTTTAGTTGTGAATTTTTCACAGCAAAAAAAAAAGGAGAAAAACAAACAAACCAACGAGCGGCGCTTAATCAAAATCACACGCGGTGCTGGGCCGCAATGCGCCAAAGGCGGAGAGACGGTTGGATTTTCAGGTGGCACTCATTATTTTGAAATTTTCATAGCGCGCATTTCAGCGTCTTCCGCTTCCGTTGAACGCGCCACTGCCAAAAGGGAATTAAAAGCCATCCACCACCAAGGAGCAGCCAAAGAGCCAAAGAAATCCAGCCAGCAACAAAAAACGAGCTTACGATTATGAATAATTTGGGGGGCGGGCAAGCGGCAGGTGAGCCTCACCTGCTGTTCCCAAGGCTTAATGAATGCGGCATTACCCCCCGGCCGGCCCAAACCCCCTTCGCAACGGGCTGGGGGAATTGGGAGTGGAACGGAAGTGCAACTGCTTGAAGCGCGGATTAGAAGGCCTCTCCACACCTGTCTGTGGGTGCGGCGGTCCGTCGGTCTGTCCATAATAAGCAAATAATCGGCCGTTAAAAAAGCAGCTGAGCCAGCGAATGGCGGCCTCGTTTTTTCTAGTGGGCGGTGAAAGTAAAAGTGAAAGGATTTGTATTGTTATTCATTTGGAGCGTAGCAGACGAACAGACGGACGGCAGGATGTTTGTTATTAGAACGCCACGGGGATTAAGAGTGAAAATGAGCACAGTGGGAGGAAAACCGAGAAAGTCAGCGATTCAAATGGAAGGCAATGGAAAAAATTACATCAATATTCAATGGCCAGCAAATTGCTGATTGAGTTTGGCCAAATCTGGGATTTTTTTCTTAGGTTTTAAGTCGTTTTGTGTTGGCTTTCTTGGCTCTACAGCTTGCCAATAAAACAGTTTCTCGCTTTTACCCTTTACCCTTACCAAGGGTATAGAATTTATAGCCTAAATTAATAGGCGTAGGTTTGATATAAAATAAACGGAAAGATAGATGCGACTGAAAGGATTAAACGGCATAAATTAATACAAATTTGGTCAATAAAATGCATAGAAAAATAAAAGAATCTCAAGGGGTAAATTTGAGCAAAAAAAACCCTGCAAATTCAAGGCTGGAGAACAAAGTGAATGGGCGACCACAACGATCGATAATTTGGTTGAGTGGCGTGGGTATTTGTGCCACTGTGCCAATCACTGTGGCCTTAGCCAGCCAACCGCAAGGTAATCAAAGAAAACCGCATGCAAACTACTTTTTCCATCTCTCAAAATGCCGTCGCCAAGCGTCCAGCGACGAATGCCAACCGGAATCCGATGGCCTGCGATAAGGCGGCTGGGGGAGAGGAAAGCCGCTGCTAAAGTGAAATGACGCAAAATGGCCACGGGATGCTTCATAATGATATCCGTTTGACGCAGTCAGCAACTCGACTCCTCTCGGCCAGGCCATCCTTCCTTCAATGCGTCAATGCTGGCATTAAAATGAATTTTATTAACGCGGCCAACGCTGCAAGCCACCAACCAGCGGGCAGGTGGCAGGACTACGGCGACGGTTGATGGCTGATGGCTGATGGCCAGTCAGCTGCTTAATGAGACCGCCGCCCGCTGGGTGGCACGTAATATTTTTGGGTAACGGTAACGGTAAGGTAGGGTTGTCAAGTTTTTTTCAGGGCTTCTTAGCACGTTTTTAATTAATGCGTGCCAGCAGCTCGGCGGACGCTCGGCATTTGAATGCGTCAGGCGCGGATGCTCGGTCCGGGGAAGGAGAACAGCCAGGGCGGTTGGTGTGGTTTGTTCTGTCTGATTAGAACACACACACACACACATACAAGCATATGCATTGGCCATCCAATTACGTAATTTGTGACGCTGTGGAACAACCGCTGGCGCATTTGTTGGCCAACATGCGAAACCGCAACCGAGACCAGCTGACACTCAAAGCACACAAAAGTGCCCGTCAGTGGGCGGCAGAGGAGGCGTGGCCAACAACTAGGATGTTTAAATAAAGAACAACAAAAAATCCGAGACCTCCGAAGAAAAGGAAGCCAGGCAAGAGCAAAAAAAAAGAGGCCACCAGGCAGTGCCGACAGCAACGCCAGAAGCGACGCAACTTGAGACAAAGCTTAAGGGAGGGGAAAGGGGAAGGGTATAGAGAAAAGAACGAAGACTAAATGCTCTTTTTTGAAAGGCAAATTATCAGAGCAACAAGAGCCGTGGAATCTAAAGTAATCAAATCAGAAGAGATATAGAATTTCTCTTCTGCTTCTTCAGCTTTTGTTTTGGTTAAAGACGGAAAGGAAAAATCTCATTACTCTTAAGATTTCAAACACCCGAATAATGGCTCAGAAATCGCATTTTTTATGAGAATATATACATCGCTAAATTCAAATAAAGAGACCAGAATTTACCTGAGAATTTTATAAGCCAAGTTGAACATCAGGCAAGCCAAGGATCCCGAAAAAGCTAGAAAGCGAAGATAGAAGAACCAAATTGAAAAACAGTTTTCACAGTTTTTTTAACCAGAAAAACGGATGCGATTACAGAAAAAGAATAAATTACTTTGGATTAGTAAATTCAATAGATCTTAAGTCAAAGAAGATAAGAATATCCAGTCCCCACATAAGAAGAAAGATTCTATCCTCCATTTTATGATTAGTGAGATTTTAAACAAGCAGAACGGATTAAAATAACAGAAAGACTTAAGAACCCAAAGAACAAGAAGCAGGCACCTCAGGAAGGCAAGATATGAGCAGTTTGTTAAAAAAATATCTTAAATCTTAAAGATCTTAATCATATTTCTTTATATTTTGCTTTGACAGCTTTAAATACTTTAGAACCATAAAAGTCTTTTCAAAAGTATGTCATTTCTAGTTAAACAAAAAGAGAGGGAAATGTTCTTTTTCATTTGAAACTAAACAAAAAAAATCCAAAATCTTTAACTTCCCTTTCTCCTTATTAATTCAATGTCTAGCCAAGAAGACGCGGCTTTTTATCTCCACCTGACGACCCAAAAGATTCGATTTTCCGATCTCCAAATCCCCCGACTGACCAAGCAAGCTTATTGCTCCTGTTGCCGTAACAAAAAAAGGCTAAAAAGTAACGGTGATTTTAATAACAAACCCCTCGTAAATGGAAACAGCAAGAACAACAACAATGCCAACTGTCAAAGGAGATGCTGGCCGGGCATCCCGCGGGCCCCGAGGCGGGTCACCGCTTCCCCCATCCCGCGAGCCCCGCGCACGGACCTTTGGGTCAAAAGCAAACAGCGCTTGGCTGCTGCTTAGCCACGCCAAACAAACGCAAACACGCAAACACCCAAACGAGTGTGAGTTTGAGTGTGTGTGACGGTTGGGGGGTGTGGGTAGGAGAGAGGCTGCTGGTTGGCAGCGGCTGACTTCCGTTTCCTGTTTCGTTGCGCTTTCAACTCGGAATCCTGTTTGCCGTTTAATTAGAGGCACACACACACGCACAGGAAGCTGCCCCCGGTCTGCTCGATGTATGTGTGTATAACGATGTGGTAGGTAATCAGAAACTGCTTTTAATTATTCAAGGTTCCATTCTGATGAATGAAGACAACAACAACAACAACAGGAGCAGCGGCCTGGCCAACACCAAGCGGCGCAATAAAAACAACAACGCCAACGACAACTGCTAACGGTTAAAGAAACTGCCACAGGGACAGTCAACCCTTCACCGCCTCCGCCCCGTCCACCCCAAGCCCTCCCTGCCAGGTACCCAGTGCAGGGGCATGGAGCGAAAAAAGGATTAAAATTCACTGCTAACAACAATGCAATGGGATGCGTCGTCACACACCAACCTGTGTGTGTGTGTGTGTGGGTGGACGCCCACTCACTTCACTGGCATCGTTGGTCCTTTGATGTTTTTCTTCGCCAATGCTTCTTTTTTTTGTTCGCTGGTCATTTTTGCTCAGGCTACTCCGGCTGGCCGGCCAGTGTATTATTTTAAAAAGTCAAGCAGCGACAGCCACGCTGACCGCAACATGCGCAAAATAATTTACTTAAAACAGAAAACAGCCAGCAAACGAGCGACGAACAAAGTTGGTTCGGTTGGTCCGGAGCAAAAACTAAATGACTCCAAGCGCAATCAGTTAAGGAGAAAGGAAAGCGGAGCGGCTTTGAGCACAGAGCAGTGTTCTTTTTGGCAGCGCAAATCGGATTAAAGTAGAGACAAAATGCTCCGTCTATGCAGCCGGCAGCCGGAGTAAAATTGGACGTCGGAATTCTACTGGTAAACTGAACTGAAAGTTAGTCAAAGTAGAAGCAGCGAACCGCTAAACTGGAGTAAGTCAAGCCCTTTACTCCGGAGCATAATCAACACCGAACCAGCAAGCAATGAGATGAAGGTTCTCCGGAATTAAAGATTTCAGTTTTTCCCACTTTAAAGCTCCGCTCTCCCTGGCCCCTTAAAGGACCTCTGTGAAAAGGAAACAATTGAGTAAAAAACACAAACGAAAAACATGAAGACAACAGCCCGCACCACCGTCTTGGGTTAAGTCAACGGTAAATATAAAACCGCCGACCGAAACAGTCGTCAGCACGTGAAAAGTGCGAAAAGGGGAGGGCGGCGGTTGGGCGAGTCGCGCGGTCAACTGCAGTGAAAGTCGAGTTAATTTTCCGGCTGCCCTTTTTTTGTGTTTTAATGGAACCACCGCCACCACCGCCCGCTCTTGGCCTTGTCAGCTTTTGTTGTTAATTCTATTTACTTAAAACTGCCCAACGCGAAGTTGGCAGGCCGCCCGGCCCAACCGTTGGGCCTTTGCAAATATTTGCCGTATTAATGCATCAACGGGCTTAATGTGTTTACCTGCAAGGGGCGGCCAACAATCCCCGCCAAACTCGGCGGACTCTTCAGGTTCATCAATTTTGCAACGAACCCCACAACGCGTCACAGAAAAGCCCACAACAGCGGCAGCCCAACTTCAACCATTTGGGAAGATTTGCCTTCGGTAAGAATCTTAAGAAAGGAGAAAGAAAACGATCGGCTGGGAAATTTCTAGGCTGCCACAAGGCCTCCTGTGAGTCGACCGACCAACCACGACGACTGCTGTGATTTTCGCTGGCGTTGTTTTTGCTGCTTTGTTGTTTCACGTTCACATGAATTTCCACTTAAATCCGGCCAGGAGTTCGTGAGCCAGTCGACGGGCGAAGGCAACAGGCAGGCGATGATTTTAATATGGAGATTTTCGAGTGACTGCGGAAAGCGTATAAAGCGACATTAAGGCCAATAAACAGCGCATTCAGGCCATCGAAATATACATAAAACAAGCCCAGCCCAAAAAAGTATGCTACAGAAATCAGCAAGCTAAATAAACAAAATAATGCATTCTTAAGGAAAAATGGAGACGAAACATTTTAAGGATGCACGAAAATAATTCATTTCTTAAAATATAAAAGAATATTAAAAAACATCCCAGCGAAATATGCAAAATGCTGAAAATGCCCGTTAAAAAAGAAGCACCGTGAGTCGTCCTCCGAATTGGCGGCCGAGTGGCCTTCTCTTTCTTTTGCGAGGCAATAAGTTAAATTGAATTAAAAACAAATTAATTAAATCCCTCATAAAAATACACACACACTGGCAGCCGTGCAGGCAGGCGAAATTCAGTAGCCTCGGCCCCACGCTTAACGTGAAAATAAAAATAAAAATTAATCATTTGTAATTTTCAGTTTAATGGCTTAAAAAATTCAGAGCATTTCCCGCTCTCTCTTTCTCTTGGCCTTGTATTGTCCTGTCGACCTGGCGTGCCGGCCTCGTGGCCGTCACTAATGGTTTTTTGTTTGTCTTAATTTCATTTTGCAGTCAATTTACCTGCGCGCTTGTTTCTCACCCAATTAGCCTAGTAAAATTTTCATTTTCATTTTTTAGGCCACCTGCGGCCATGAAAATCACCGCCCCCCCACCGCCGCGTCATCCAGCCAGCCAGGCCATCAATCAAATCCGGCTCATGGATATTTTGGCAATATTTTTCAGTGCCCTTAGGAAGGATTTAAGTTTGTTTTAATTTCAATTAGCAAATTTACCTCTCCTCAAATCCATCACAATTCTTCCCTCTCATTGAATGAAAAATGCATTGCGATTCGCTGACTTTTCTAATTCTGAAATTATATTCAAGGATTTTTATTTGGCAGTTTGGTTGGGAATAAAAAATCTCCCTTGTCTTGTTTGTGGTGGATTTGATTACAGGTTCTTTTTATTTGTTTTGGCCTTTGAGTTGTGCAAACAAATTTGCAATGAATTTACTAAAAATTCAACAACAAAGGAAGGCAATCGAAGTGGGTTAGAAAGCAGGAAACCTCAACGGAAACTAAATACTCTTTTTGAAGGCTGGGAAAGTAGAGCAGAAGATTTTCGATATTACAAATATTTAAATAACTAGAGACGAGAAAGAAGACGACGGCCAAGGATATTTGAGGTGGTGATGAGGACGATTAGAATCGAGAAACTGAGGAGAATGAAGAAGTGAGCAAGTGGAACATTGAGAAGATTTGGAATACAAAAGTTTAAATTCTATTCTAATTTGGTTTTCTAGCAGGAGTGAGAGAACCCGACGACTTCAGAGAGAAGAAACCGGACGAAAGACCAAGCGAAAGAATAAGAAAGCGACGAAGACTGAAAGGAATAAGTGACAGAAAACAGACTGAGAAAAAGAGAAATACTGAGAGAGATGAGGGCAGCGAAGAATTCCCAAAAAAAAAAAAGAACAAAATGGAGAGTACACGAAATCGCCAATTACCGTTTGATGGTTTCCAGCAAATTGGCTTCCATCTTTTTTTTCGTATGTGGAAGAATGAAAAGGAGTTGTGGGCGGTGGATGAGGGGAACGTGCAAATCGCTAAAACAATCAATTAAATTCCATTCGTTTGTGCAAAATAAACCCCTCGATGGACCACAGACGAGCACGAGGCGAATGTGTAGATGAATTCAATGCAGGAATTAGATAAATCCAACCAATCCCCTCAGCCCCTCCCCACAACCAGCACTCCCAGCAAGGGGAAAAAAAAATATAAGGCAACCAGAACCGCACAGAGAAAGGCAAAGAAGAAAATCAATGCGCAATACAAAAGTCTGATTATAAACAAAGGATAAAATCGTTTTTATGCGACAAAAGGGAATTCAACGCAGGGGGAGAGCCGAGGACGATGTGGGATGTAATTCGACTAATAGGATTCATAAAAAGTCTAACACGCAATAAATAAATGGTTAGCCTGAAGGTTTTCTTCATTATATTCCAAAATTCCGGTCACGTTCGAATTCAATTACTTGTTGAACTTCAGCCCCCCGCCAAACCACCGCAGCCTGAGAGATGCCCCCGAAAATATGATATTTTGTGTTATTGTGGCAAAGTCGGGAGATTATGAAATGGGCGGCCGGGTCGACCAAAAAGTAAACACTCAAGACAACCAACTGACAGCCAGAGACTGTCGCCCACCCTGCGGTTAGGGGGCGACGGCTTCTACGTGATGTGGATACATGGCCAAAAAAGCAAAAACCTCAATCTCAGGTCGATCCCAGCCAGTGCGCCCCCATCGATATCAATGATGATTTTTCAAGGTTCTGTTTGGCCGGACGGAAGGCAACAGTTGTCGCTTGCCAAGTTTCTGTCGACTGTGCGACTCCACGGCTCCGTCTGTGTGGAGCAATTTGTAGCACATTTGGCAACTGTGGGTGGCGCTTTAAGGCTGCTGGCAGCACGTTTTGTTTGCCTTCTCAATTGTGCCATGATTATGTCTGCCAGCGACACTCCTGCCTCTCCGCCCCGCCGAGCATATTCAATAAATATTAAAAGCCTTGGTTTAGGGGCGGGAAGGCTTTCGCGTGTGGCAAGCACGTCGCGTCCTGCCGGAGGGCAATCCTAGCGACTCGGCAAATCGGTAGATTCATTCTGACAGGCAGGTGGGTGGCCGGTGGGTTTTTTTTGATTTTGTATTAATAAATCGCAAATCGAATACCAAATTAATGCAGTCATTTAAAGGAATCCAAAGTTGCCGTTTGAAAGACCCAACAACCAGCCGAGAACTTGAATTCAGCTATCAATTAAGGTCTGTTTAATTAAACTAAAAAGTTCTTTTCTATAAATCAAAGACTCAGTGAGAACCTCTTTCGAGCGAAAGGTTTTATAATTCTCCCTGGACGTATGGCATTGAGCTTTGGGGCTCAGCCTTCCCCTCTTTCATCATTAAGTTCCAGAGTGCCGTGGCGTGGAGAGACCTCGACATACCCAAAGTACCAGAGGTCATTTCAAAAGCTACCAAAAGGCACCTGGACAAATTGGAGGTGCACCAAAACCATTTGGCCATTAACCTGCTGGACAACAGCACCAAATGCCGAGGACTAGGGGATTCCATCCGCAGGGCCTACCATTCAGAATCCAATAGAGCTCAAGCCCCAAAATGTTATTGGTTTCCCCCAAAAGAAAACCCTGTTTAATTTATTGTCCAGTGGGCAGAAGTTACTAAAGAAATTATCAGACTGAAAATAATTCCAAAAGCTTCTTCAGATTGTCATTTGCAAGGAACTTAAAATGTCTACGGATTTCTATGATTGGAGCCAACCTGCTCCCAAAATCTCCAAGTTCTCCTCTGCCTCCCCCCAAAGTTCAGCGACACTCAACTCGACCTTTGCAGCGCCAACGAATTCGCTTATTAATTACAACCCACACCCTTGCCTAGGCTCCCTTCAGAGGACATGTGGAAATTACACTTCAATTGTTGCCCGAACAAATGGCGCAAAAAAAAGGACAAACCAAAGGAGATAGAAGGACGCATAGCGTAGATTATGCAAATCATTTTGCAATGAGCGGAGCACTGAGAAGTTGCAAGGACTTTTTGAGAATTTGCACAGCTCTTCTCAAATGAAATATGCGCCTGGGCCGAGGGGCAAGCAACCCGAACCCAAAGATGCAATGCCAGTTGCAATGCAAATTAAAATTCAAACAGCCAAAGGCAAGCGGGCGGGACGTCCACGCGGCGTATGAGCAACATTTGCATTTCCACCGGCACCTGCCGCTGTGCTAGTCGAGGGCGCTCGCCCGTCGCTGGCTGTGCTGATTACAAACGAAAATTGAAAATCTTAAGCGTTTGTTTCATCGGCTTTCGCCCCCCAACGACCGACCGCCGGAAAACTTTATTTCCACCAGCTGTTCAAATCGTTTTCTCCCCGGCGGCAGACAGCGAACTCAGCCACAGGGCCACGTATGTTTTTAGTGTAAAGTCAACGGTCGATTGGCATTTTCGGTGCTCTTTGTTTTTGTTTTCTGTTTTCAGTTTTCAGTTTTGATTTTGATTTCGCCCTCGCGATTGTCATTCGCTCCACTCCCCCCGCTGCCGTCTTCTACTTTCTTACATGGAATTGTCAAAACTCAAACCGTTCTTATTTTTTTCTTTGGTTTCTGGCAGGGGTGCCGTGCATATTAATGAGTCCTGGAAACACCGCAAGACTTCCTTTGGCTGCGTCTGTCGGTGGGTCGATTGGTCGTTTGTGTGGAAAGTAATAAAGTTGCGGGCTAAATGAAATTGTGCAAATCCATTGATAGAAAGCGAGACCGAGACAGGCAATCAAAGGTGAGAAGACAGCGCAACAAAAAACTTAAAGTTCTAACCAAAAAGTTCAATTCAATTGAAGGAAATACCTTGGGGACTTTAAAATGAAGACGAAGATGGGGCAGAGTCCTCTGTTCATTTCTATTTCTGAGTCAGGCGATTGATGGAGAGATTTTCCAAGCCTCTTTAGTCGTCTGAGGCTACGAAACTTTTTAGATCTTTTAGTGGTTTGAGTTCTTCCTAATTAACTAGCCTTTGATTTCTGATTCGTTGTAATTCTAAATGAAAGGCACTTTCAGCAATTTTATTTGGCTGCAACTCTCCTTTAAATTTTTGAAGAAGCTGCTTAAGTCATTGGACAAGAGCGGTGTGATCTCCTGGCCGACCAGGAAACCAACAATGGGGAGCCAGAAAAATGTAACCGGCAGAACACGCGACTTTCGAAAAGTGCTCGAAAAATTCTTTAAGTCAAAAAGATTCTAGGACACTTTAATTGATAGTTGAACGTGGCAGGTTGGACGGAAAGAGAAACTGATATGCTGATCGATGAGCTCAGTCTCAGATAATATATTACAGAATAGAATAGAAAGGTGGAAACGCATTGAGTGTCCCCCCATCGGCAGATTCGATCAGGTTTTAAATAGAAGCCACAGTCGATGGAAACGACAAAAGCAGAGCATGAACAGAGCTCAGAATCTGTAGCTCCTTTGCCAAATGAATCTAAAAAATCAGAAGCTCTGATCTCTAAATAACCCGAGGAACCTGCTTCAATTTTCAAAATCCAGGCCTGGACTTTCTTACAGCCGAACCCAGCGACCAAGTCCCTTAGCTCCCAAATAAAACCATCGAGAAGTCTTCAGCACTCAAATGCTATCGCCTGCCTCTTTGGCTAACCAAATTCTTGGCTTTCCAGCCACCCAACTCCCTGGCCCTGTCTCCATTTACTCCCCGCTCTAATCTAACTCGATCTCTATTTAAATCTCAGTTACGCCTTGAGAACTGAACTTTTCCTTCTTGGTATTCAAAGCCGCAAAGGCAGTGCCACTTGATGACAACAAACTGTGACCTGTGATGCCCTGCGACTTTTGGGCGTAGCCTGTTGTGACAGCCACAGGACACAGGGGCGGTGGGATTCAAACCGAAATCGCTTATTAAAAGGTTCGCCACAATTCCATATTAACATGTCGGCTGCAGAGAGAGAGAAAGAAAAACAATTTCATGACGTTGGCGAGAACACCGAATGCCACAAAAAAATAAAGCCACAGCGAAAGGGACCGGCAGCCGGCAAAAGGATACCCACTAGTCGCCAGTCAAGCCAATGACAAAGTCATGAAAAAGAAAACAACAACAGCGGCGGCCAAAAAATCGAAATAGACGAAAAACAAACAAACAAACATAAAAGTTTATATTGCGGTCTATGATTCACTTCGCCCACAGGACTCGGCGCCGAGGACAGTTGCCGGTTGTGGGTGTAACTGCCCCGGGCAGCATCTGGTCCCGGGCTATTCAAAAATTTTTGACATTGTGGCTGCCATCACAGCTGCTCTGCTCTGCCGCTGGCCGTCCTGCCAGGATCTCAGTTTTGCGAGCATCTTGGTTGGCTCCGCCGCCGTCGGCCTCTGTAGATTTTTCGAAACCCATTTACTTAATGGATATAATAAATTTTTCTACAAATTGAAACTCGTAATTTTCATTGTTCTCAACGCCGTTGCGGCTGTGCGTCTTCCTTGTTACTGTCGGCCGGTCGTGTCCTTTGCGTCTTCCGGACTTTCTGTCTGCGGCTCTTGCGGCAGCGGCACCGGCACCGGCACCGGGGCACCGGCAGCGGCAGCGTCAGCTGCTTGCCGTCCAAAAAGGAGAGATGCCCAGTCGGAGGGGCCGTTAAACTCCTTGTAATTACGTTAAGCATTTTGGGTGCCTCTCCGTCTCGCACACCCACAAAGGAGTCAACTGTGCGTACAACACACATGACCCTGGAAATGGCAGTTTTCCCTTTACGCACATTTGAATTTGTAATCACGCAAAATCACAACCAGCACTTGTTCTTTTTGGTGGCAATATGAACTATCGGAGGCCTGGGAATCCTTCCAATTCAACTTTCAATATGAATCAGTAAGATATTTTCTACCTGAATCGTCGGCAAAGGTTTAACTTTGAGACCAGCAAAAGACGCCCAGGTTTTTGGGAGGGCTACGATGGGAGTTCAGGCTAAATTCTTTGGTTTATTATTGAAGACTCTTCTCTTTATCAAAATGAGTCATAGAATATTCCAGCCTGGAAAGAAGGCCTGGGGATCGAAGGTAAGAGAGACGCGAAAAGAAGAAAACTTTTTGGGGAGGACAAGAATGAGGAAGCCTTTTTTTGTCAGCCCCTAAGATATTGGCAGATTCCTTCTTTCTTTTAAGATGGAACCAAAGACCGAAGGCCAAAAACCTGTACAAGGATTTAAAGCTCAAGAGAAGGAAATCTTCACTTTAAACCTTGGCAGCTTCTTTCTTTCTTTCAAGATGAAACTAAAGACGATCTGCTCTTTCTGGAGGCCGAAAACGCTCTTGCGAATATTTAAGCTCAATAGCCGTCGATTCCCTTCAGACCTAAGCAGTTGGAAAATTCTTTCCTTCTTTCCAAAGAGACCCAAAGATCTTTTCAGACTGTTTCCCTTAACAGAAATCTCTTCTCAGTTTCTTAAATTCCTCACTTCGTTTCTACTTCGAGGCTTAAGAAAATGTAAAAATTATCTTGCCACCGACACCGTCGACGGCGGTAATGCCATAATTTGTTTAGGCAAGGCGGGCCAAAAGAAGGCGGGGGTAGGGCCGTCCGGTTTACGGTTGCATCCATAAATTTTGAGCTCGGTGATGTTTAATTTGGCAACAGTAACTCATGTCTACTTAGAGAGAACCGACGACCATTCCACCAAAGTCCCCCATGATATTTATATGTATAAATATTTTTACTGCCACTTTCCCGGCCACGCTGGCCTCGTGTGTTAGACAAAAGATGGATTGTTATCGTTCAGGATAAGTGGAGAGCCCACACACACACACGGGACACGTTGTCCTGTGCACACCATTAAAGTGTCTAAATGAAGGTGATTCGCTTAGCCGACAGGAGGCCAAACGAGCAGGAGCAACGATGTGGGGAATTTTTGCTTGGCAAATTAAGAAAACGACTGCAAGGACAACGGAAAGTGTGGGCAGTGGAGACTTTAGTGTGTCTTGGTTGGTTGGGCTGAGGTAAACCAAAGTTGAAGATAATTTTCATGTCGTCTTGAGCTCGGTTTTGGGAGTCCTCCTCCTGCACTTTGCCGGCCGCTTAATGACGCATTTAAGGGACATGCTTAAATTAATTTAAATGTCTCACTAATTCAAATCTTCTAGAGGACCTCAAGCACTGAAACGGAAGAGTTTTCTAGACATAAAGTTACCTTAAAGGGATGAATTTGATTTCCTCAGGTTTTGGTTCTTTGAAGCTTCTTCTATGAATCCAAATCCTTGAATAAAATAGAATTCCTCAACGCCAAAAGAACCCAAGGGATCAAGTAGTTAATTTCTCAAAATTCTTCCACCAGCTTTTTTTAAAACTTTCTTGACTGAGAAGCTCTTAAAAAGATCCAAAGCAAGAAACCAAACATCCAAGGTCCAAGGAAGTAAGAGGGAAATTAAAGGCAATTAGATAAAGACAACCAATCACGTCCAAAAATTATTTTTAAAGGAATTCTAAAAATTTCTTGAAAACCCACAGATTACCATAAAAAAAACTTCCCTGAACTTTTTATTCTTTCCCGAGTTTCCAACATTCATTTTTATATTTTTTTGCGGTCTCCATCGTTGCATTCCATTATTTTGTTTATTTTTTTGTTTTTGGATGTGAAAAAGGGAAATTAACATTTATAAGCATTTTAATAAATAATCGCGCGGCGTATGCGGCATCGCAATCGGATGACAAAATGTACATAATGCATTTGCAAAATATCGGCGCGTACTAAAAAATTCAATTAGTGGCCGGCCGGATGCTCTCAATAGAATCCTCCCCAAAAAAATACAAAAATGATGGGGAATTCTAGGTTCTTGAATATCGAAAGTTGAATTCACTAGAGAGATGTCAGATTCAATTGAAGGATTCTACGATGCTAAGGATTTCCACATAATAAAAAGTCAAATTAAGTCCCACAAAGTTTTGGGCCAAGTTTACCCGCAAATATGATCAGAATTACGAGATCTGCCCCCAAATCAATTAGTCTATTTATGGCTTTCAAAGTCCAACTGACCAACTGTCCATCTAACCGCTCTACCATTTGTCAATTTGTTCACTTAACTTCGATTCAAAAACTCCCGCCATCCATCTATTCAGTGGAAGAAGTGCCCAAAATTGAAGGCCAGCAAATTGACAATCAATTAATTAGCCTTTTAATTCCTTACTCGCAATTCCCCAATGATTTCGGTTTCAACAAATATGCCCTGTTGGGCAATTTAACGAGTGCAAAGGTTTATAAAAATCCATAAAGCAAAAAAAAAAAAAAAGCAGCCAGACAGCGAAAGTTTTTAATGGACTGGCGGCGACGGCGGCGGGGAATTAACAAATCTCTAACGAAAGTGGCTGGGAGCTGGGAAAGTTGGCGGCTTAAAGGGCCGGGCAGGCGTGACAGATCCAAACAATGAAAATGATTTAATTATAACGGACAATAAAGCAGCCAAAAGCGGCAATTGCCGCCTGCAAAACCCGAGATTGGCCCGGGCTCGGGCCACCGAGCAGGCGGGCAATAAAAATCCCATGAGTTAAACAATTGCAATTAAAATGTGCGATAATAATAAAAAAAGCACACACGCACACACACGACGAGAGGCAGGCAAATAAACAAACAATCGAAATAAACAAAACGGAAGAGGCGGCAGGAATGTGGGGGGAAAATTCCAGGAACACCGACAAGCTGTAAACTGTTGAAAACACAATTGATTAACAACAATTAGCCGCTTATTAAATTACAATAACATCCACAGTCGTGTGTGTGTCTCTGTGTGTGTGAGTGGGCGACAAAAAAAAACACACACAGAATAAATCTTTGGGCGGCTACAAAAAGCCAAAAGCGACCGTTGGCGCGGGCAAGTCAATCGGTTAGAATGCAAAGCGCATAAATTATGCACACACACACACACACACACGCACACATAGGCTTCCACCCAGGTCCGGGCGTCGGGCGTCCTTTGGCGGCGTTTCGCATTAACAATTTAAATTATAGCCGTCTGCCCTTGCCAATTATTTACGGAACATTCGCCCCACCTTCCCCAGTCCTTTGGTGATTTTTTCTGGATGACCAGCGCGTGGCCCCCCAAAAAACGGATGTGGCAACGACAAACGCGAAATTGTGGCCAATTAAAAACCCAAAACAGAAATTCTACCAACCTCGTGGGTTCAAAAATTCTTCTTTTAATTGATATCATAGAGATCACAGGACTTAGGATCTTCGGAGGAAGAATAGCAAAAAAAAAGGTTGATGATGCATGCAAATCGATGTATGCATACATCAAATGCCGGGTTGATGAATATTTATGATGTGATGACTTTTAATGAATTTTCTATTCATTGCCATGAATATTAAATGCATTCAAATGAGCCCCCCAAAGTGACCCTTAATAATCAGCTAACCGCGTGGGCATTTGTCCAGCTGTTCATCTGCCCATCTGTCCATCAGTCTCTTTGTTGCCTATTCATCTGTTCATCTGGCCGAATATCCGCCCGCTTACTGTCCATTTGCCTTTCTGTTTCAGTGTTCTTCTCACCATCAAGCAGATTCTTAATCTCAACTGCCAAACTCCACAAACTCTTAAAGAACTTTAATCAATTCCAATCCATGCAAATCATTCTTTGTGCGAATTTTGTTTTCTCGCCTTTTTAAAGTCGAAAATCAAACGGACAAATTTTCCAGACCAACGAACTTGACTCGCTCCGTTCTCCGCACGACACGAAGCAAATTTCCATGACCTGGCCAACGAACCAAGGTGAACAATGACAGGCGGGACAACAGGAAGCTACAACAACAACAACGACGACAGGACCAAGAGGAAAACCTTCGCAAGGCCAAGTTGAAAAGTTGGGAAAAGCGCGCCGTTTAACCGCAAACTGGCCGACAAATGTGAAAAGTTTTTTTTTATATATTTCCCTCGGCTCGGCCGCCCCTCGAAACCGCAGCAGCTTTAATTGCCGACACATTTGACGAGCCAAAGAGAAAAAGACACAGAACAACGATCAATAGCCTGGCACACATTGACCGAAGGCTCTGGAGTCCTGGGGTTGGGCGGTCGCATTGACACTCATTAAAGTTGACCTTAAAAGTGATTAAAAGTGACCCGTAACCCTCGAGAGTTTCTCGCAAGTCTAATGTTTTGCAATTTCTCAATTTGAAACGCTCTCACGCACACACACAGGCACAAATTATCCTGCAGATTGTGCAATCTAACGAGCGGGATTCCTGCAAAAGGCCAAAGGATTCCCGGGCGCGCCTGTGCGTGTGGGGCGGCTGGTCTGGTTGACCATTCTAAGGGCCAAAGTCATTTCCATAAGCAATTTAAACGTAGCAGTCACCACACCAACACACAAAAGCTGCAAACATTTTGGTTAACGAGACTTTTAATCTGTCCAAAGGTATTTAAACTTGGCTAAGCCTCAACACTGACTGACATTTATGGTTTTGGAGCCAAGTGTCAAAATGTTTGGCCCCCCAACGTACGACCAAAACAAAAATGACAGCCCCAACCAACAAACCACGACCCACAGACACTCTAACCAAAGGGTAAAAGGGGTACAGGGTAAAAGTAAGCCAAACCGCCCAAAACGTAGAGAATTTCCTTCTCAAAATCAACTCTGAATCTTGAGGCCTCTTGATTTTCTCTGGCCACTCCTTCTGTTCTCTCTGGCAAGCCAACATGCCTGTTCAAACAAGACGGTTAGGGTATGAAAAAGGGCCACTGGCCATCCAACACCATGAGTGGTAATTTATTTTGCTCAGCATCCCCCTCAACGAACCTAACTTGGCTTTGGCTCACAGGACCGACCTTCGTGCAGTGTCACCCAGCCAAACTACAAAAGCACACAAAAGGACGGCACACACACACTGACCCAAGCAAGTGGTTGACCTCGCCAGGACGTCGTCGTCCTCCCCAAAAAAAAGCCACGTGCGAGGCGGCGTTTTCACATGATTTGCTGATTTGGTGGCAGGCCGGACAAAAAAGGAGCACCGTCAACTGCCGCTGACACTAACCGGCCAGCCGAAAAAAAAAAATATGTAAATGACACACACCAACCGCCCCCACCACACACACACCCACACACATATGCCAGCGACAAGAGCATCAACAATAACCAAGGAAAGTTGGACGGGACCGGGTGTGCTAGCCGAGCGACCGTGCAGATTTAATTGACCAAAGGATCATAAACTTTTGCTCAACGATGCTGAAAACATTTGACCCTGATTACATGAGTCAGCAGCTTTGGCATCGGTCCGCGGCAGGCCAGGAGGCCTCACCAAACCGCAACGCAGCGAGCACCAAAATCACAAGACGAACTGTTGAAAATCAACTGGAAATGCCGGCAATTCGTCAATGAAGGAGGATCAAACTGGCTATTTCACTGGCTCTCGCGAGAAACCAAGAAAACAAGTAAATAATGAGGCGATGGGTATAGAGCCAGTTAAAGGAGAACAGGCCATAGGACTATCAGAAGAGCCCAGCCAAAGCAGCCGTTGAAAAGACAAACTGAACAACGAGAAGCAGCAAATGATGAGAAAGAAAAGACAAGCCAGCGATCTCACAGCGAGAGACAAGACAGTAAGCAAAAAGCAACCAGGAAGTACTAAGGGCAAAGTTATTGAGACAAAAAGCCAGCAAGCAGCAGCGAGCAATCGGGAATCAAAAAGCGAGCGGGCGATCAACGAGTAACACAGCAAGCATTGATTAAGAGGCCGGCAAGCAACCAGCGCAAAATTGCCAACTAGCGAGCAACGTGTCGATCAGTAAACAGCCAGCAAAAAGGCAACAGTCCAACGGGACCCTGAAGGGAAACTCATCCAGGGAACGAGGAGAAGTAAAGAGAAAGTGCTAGAGGCAAAGCTGTTGAGAAAAAAGCCAAGAAGCACCGCCCAGCAAGTAATCGGGAATCAAGAAGCGAGAATTTAACGAGTCACCAGCGCAAAGTCGCCAACCAGCGAGCAACTAGTCGATGGGTAAACAGCCAGCTAAAAGGGAACAGTCCACAGGGCTCTGAGGGAAACTTAGAGCAGTCGTTAGACAAGCTAAACAAAAGACAAAAGAGGACAAAGAAACGGGTAACCAGCGCAAAGTCGCCAGCCAGCGTACAACGAGTTCATGGAAACGAGAAGCAACCAGAAAAAATCTAGGAAGCAGCACACAGCGAATAATTGGGAACCGGCAATCAAGAGATCGACTAACGAGTAAGCGACAAGCAGCGAGGAATTAAATAAAGCCATTTGAATGCCAGGGGACTGAGACCCATTCTCGTCGGATCGAGAGTAACGAGCAGCCAAAATTGCCTGCTTGAAGACCGTAGAACTCTTTGTATCTCCCATAAATCTCAGTGGCCCACTTAACCGAATAATCGGGAATCGGTCATCAAGAAAGCGACTAACGATCAACCGACGAGCGACTAGAGAATCCCAGGAAACAGACTTCCAGTCCCGTCGGGTTGTGAGTAACGAGCAGCCAACCAGTTCGCCAGCTTGAAGAACGTTTCTGGAAACCACAAAGCTCCCCCGCTTCCATAAATCTCAGTGGCCCACTTGGCCGATTGAAGTTTAAAGAAAAATTGCATTCATAGTTTGAAGAACCCAAACCGGAAATGTACAAGCCACCGGCGACGTGGCCGCCTCATAGAAATCGCCATGCGGTTGATTCTCCCCATCGCCGCTGCGGGAAATCAAGCTGCTCATAATTTCCCACCCAGCCCCGCGCTGCCGACGCGTGCGTGTCCTTGATGTATCACTTCCGCTGTCTGTTAACTTATGCCATAAATACGCGCAACCGGGAACAACACACGCGCCAATACCAGCGACCCAGCATCACTCCAGCTAGCCATCTGTCTAAATGTGCCGCGATGGTGGTCGACGGGAGAAACCCCTTTTTTGGGTGGCGCCCGGTCGGCGGGGGCTTAAAAAACTCAGCCCGCCCGGCTTGGGGTCGGGGCCATTTTGTGATGGTAACACGTTTTTCTGGTATTTTCACGCGCTTGAGCATCACATTGGATTCAACATCACGTTTTAGTGAGCACACAGACAGGCGGGCAGACGGGCAGACGGACACCCCACGCTTATTGTCCGGGAGAATGCCTAATATGCTTATAATCCCAACCACCCAGCCAGGCAGACAGACAGGCAGACAAGTCGACAGGGTTGATTGGCGCAAATCGAGACTGTGGGCGAGGGCGGGGAATTGGCCCCGACATCAATTTTGGCAACCCTTTTCCTCAACTGGCATTCAATTCCGTGGGTCGTGGGGGGACTCAAATTGCCATTGTCAATGTTTATATTTTAACTACAATATTATTTTCACTTTTAGTCCGACGTCGAACAATGAAACTCCACCGGAAAACATAGAGAGAGTGCGGGAGTATGCCGCAGTTAGTTTATTTAGGAAATTATAATAAGCCACTTTGTGGTCCTTCATACGTCGACGGTGGCAGTGCCACCGAACGAGCCGGAAGGTGAGAGAGGGAAAGTTTATTTAGTTGGCCCCGCCTGGTGGTTGGGTAGTTGGTGAGTTTTTGGGCTACGCTACTTTCCTCTTTAAAGCCCAAAAACAAAGAGAAAACTTTCGAAATCAGGGAAATCAAGGGGAATGGGAGTTCTTTACGCAGTAGAAGAACGAAAGGGGTAAAAAAAGGGGTAAAAAACGACAAATATATTCAATTTAAGCCTGAACACTTGAGGAGCTTGACGAATATTATAGAATGAGTTGAAGTTTAAAGATTTGAAAATTCATTAAAATTGATAATTGAAATTAATCATCTAAAAAAAGCCTTTAGTTAGAAGTTTAATTGGGGTATAAAATACCCTTAAAGAAAAGAGGTCTTTTCATATGATTTACCCTTGAAATGCAGACGTTTTATGTTGTGAATTAAACAGCACAGAAAGAAGCGTTTTTCAGGAATCTAATTGCAAAAAGAACCCAACGAAATTCCTACTAAAAAATTGAGGAGCTTGTTCCCCAGCAGCTCTGCGATGCTTCCCTCTTAAGATTGCGCAGAAAATTCTTTAGTACAAATATGAAAACTCTGTCAACTGCCTCTTCCTCATTTAATAAGATAAACCGGCGCACCTAACGCAATTTGTCCATTGCGCTAATGATGTCTTGAGCCGACAAGCGACCACCGACAGCCGGCAAACATTTCCGAATGCAATCAGCCAAGGCAAACGAGGAGAAAAAACCGCCCAAGAAAGTAAATTAACCAAACCAATTCAGTTCCACTCGGTCGGTTAGGGGCATCGAGAAGCCGCCGCCAAGCGGCCTGGAAATGCAATTAAAAGGAAACGACACACCCACTGAGAGCGAAGAGAAATATAAGAATAAAATTTATATAGAAAGGACCAACAAGCAAACGGAAATGTAGAATGCAATGGCCAACATAATAAGCGCTGAGAACTGTAAGAACGGTAAGAATTATAATTATCAGAGGCCGACAGGACACGGCTCGGAATGATAGCTAAAATGTCCGTTTATGTGAGTCTGTCGAGTGGAAAAGTAATTTGCCATAGACAAAGACAAAAATAAAGCAATTTATCAGCAAAGCCAAGCAAACCCAAAGCAAGCCTCAATCCTCCGGCCTGTCGTCTGGCTGTCAGGCAGATAAAATCGAAATTAAGGTGACCATAACACGAGGCTTTGTGGGAATTTAAACGCTGATTTGCCTTCGACCCAAAAACAGATCACTTAACAGCGATAAGTTAGACAGTTTCTAGGAGAAGGACTCCCGGAAGCTGCCGCCGGTTTAAAGAATTTAAATGATTGCTTCGATAAATTCAGGCAACATTGACCTTCAGGCGCAACTGTACTTTCCGCAGGGTCAACAGAGCTCGCCCGACTCGAAAGTTCGTTGAATTAAAATCGAAATGAAAATTACGGCATTCTGGCCCCCAACCCACTCGAAAGGCATATTAAAATTTATGTAGGTGGCTGTGTGGAAAATGCAGTTGGCATAACTTTTATCATAAATTTGTGAGGCGGCCTCGGCGAGCTCCGGCCAGCCCGCGGAGTGGTTAATATAAAAATATTACCCACACACACAATAACCCCCAGCAAGGTTATCCATTGGCAAGGCAAAAATTGCGACAAGGGAATTTTTTCCACTTGGGATATTTAATTTCAATCTTTTTGGCCAGAGGATTTTATATTTTCTTTAGGAATCCTGTCGGAATGCCTAAATGCTGTTTATAGCCTCCATAGGCTTTAGGGAACCAAAGAAAAAATACCTTTCAGGTGACACTGAAAACCTGGCAATTAGCCAAGAGAAAGCACAAGTGTTGAAGGGAATTTTGGGTGGATTTTTGAGGTGAACCGAAATGTTTGCTCTTGCCTCATGAATATTCCATAAGGGCCACCCAATGACGAGGAGCAAAGGAGCCAGGCATTTCGTTAGCAAGTTCATGATTACGTTTGTTTATCGACTGCCTGGCCTCCTGCACAAAATAAGGACAATGACACAACCCGGAACGTCGCCCAGCCAGCCAGGCCGGCCCGATGGACAGAGCAGTTCGTTGCCTTGCGGCACCTGAAGAAAAGTCCATGAAGGATAAACAAGCAGAGGGAGAGAGAGGAAGGCTTTGGTCATAAGCATTAACAATGCAGCTGGGAAGGAAGCCGGGAACGGCCATTTGGGTCCGTCGAGAGTTTCGGCTGCGGTTTTCCCCTTCATTTTCGAAGTTACGTGTTGTAAAATTTTGCAATGCAGTTTATGCAAAGTTGCCGATAGCAATTTGCAAATTTAATGGCGTGAACAAATTCAATCAATGCATGTAAACAGCAACAACAAGAACGGCAACCATAAGCCGCCCCCCATAAGGATTCACAGGGACTGCAGTTGGTTTGGCTCCTCAAAACTGCAAAAGGCCAACAATAATCAATGTTTTGGCCCATCATCTCAGGCCGATAAGTAAAATGTCCTTGCAGGTGGGCGTCTGCTATCTCAGCCAGCCAGCCAGCCAGCCAGCCAGTCAGTCAGTGGGAAAATTTTACAGATGCTTTTTGGCCGCATCTGTCGTCGGCGGCCATTTGGCCATGTAAATTTGTTTGGGGTTTTGTAATTGTAAAAAGAGGCTTATGAAAAGTGTTGCACTTTCGGTTTTTCCTTTCAAAATTTCATGGCCGAATGGCATTCGCACGATAAGACGCCCCAGGCCAAGAACAATTCGAACTTTCGTCTCACACAAATCAACACCCAAAAGACCATGGAAATCGAATGATTTCTGGACTTGATTTTAAAATGGAAAGAACATTTTTTGGGAGAAAAGCTAAAGAAAAATATGACAATTTGTCTGTCGATCGCTTGGCCTTTTAAAAAGAAGTTTGAGTTCTTGAGGGCGTCGAAAATAAATTAGAAGTGGAATGGATGGAATGGAAATGAAATGGAGGATGAATGAAAGTGTTTATTTGGGTTTCTCGAGCTTAGGATTTTTTTTTCAAGAACTGCTGACTTCAGACTAAATTTTGGGACTTCTGCGAAGCTGAAATTTTCGATCTTTCGTTTATCATTTTGCCGCATGAGCAAATTCGATAGCTTCTTTTGGCTTTAGGACCGATCGAATTAAGAGAAGAATAACAAAATACAACGAGCCTAAGGAAAATATTCGAGTGGCCGACTGTGGATCATCCTGGGACTTGGGAATCGAAATTTATAGAGTTCGAAATAATTTATTAATTGAATCAATTGGATCATATTTTTATTAGAGTATCAAAATAAAGACTCCGAATTTTGTATCCAGAAATGTTTGAATTTAAATTTCTTGAAATAAATCTTCAGCCTTTGAGATTCCTTCTCCCCCGACAAGAACCTTTTTTCCCCAGTACTCACGGTTGGTTTAAATCTTCTCATCAATGTGCACAGTCCTTTTTGTTGTTTTAATTATTAATTATTAATTTAATTAATTCCGAATTCAATGCCCTCAATAACTTAACTCACACACAAAAACAACAAAAACGCAGAGGAAACCAAAACCATGACTTGCACTTTTCCGATCGCGAGCAACTGCCGGACCCCTGGACCGTCCGTTCTTATATACAAATCGGGGGTCCAGCGATCGAAGCTTAAGAGCTTTTAGTTGTGAAGCTTTCTGAGCGGAGATCAAGAGAGGCAGTTCGGAGTGGACGGTGGCTGGTGGATAAGACAAATGGACAGATGGGACAGACAGGCAAATGAGACTGGACAAATTAAGCTACTTGGGGACTGGGAGAAAGGCCAAATGGACAGATGGAGGTAGAGAATTGGACAATTGAACAGACAGACGAAGCGGAGAAAAAGGCGATTAGGTGGCTAACAGTCAAATGGCAACGCGAGAGGAATTGGAGAGAGAGACAGACAGTCTGGCAAACGAACAAAACGGCAGTTGGACAATCAGACAAACGGAGAGTCCAGAAGACGGGCGGGAGTCGGGATCCTCAGATCGCAGAGATTCTCAGAAAAAAGAACATAGTTTGTTGAAAGAATCAATAAAGAAATCGAACCAAAAAATTCATTGCTAATCATGCAAAAGAACTTTCAGTTAAAATATCAAAGAAAATAAATACACAGAAAAAAGTTAACTGACGATTTCCCCAGCTCAACTTGTAGACTCGCCAAAAAGCCCCCAGGCAGCCAGAAGAAATTCATATTCACCGCCCTGGGAAAGCCCCGCCAAGTGTGAAATATGAAAGTCACTTTGCCATTTGCCAGAGCAAGGGCCCTGCACAAATTTGTCTTTTGCCAGCTGACAAAATGACAACTTAACTTTAAAACTTCAACGAGGACCACACAAAAAAAAGGAACACAGAAAAAATGTTTTGCACTAAAAGAGCAAAAAAGAAAAAAAAACCCTTTGTAAATTATTACAAAAAAAAAAAGGAAACCAGAAGAAGCCTGCAAATTAATGATAACGACAGTGGGTCGCCGGGCCACACAACCCCAGGCGAAAGGTATTACCACACATACATGTGTGTGTGTGTGTGTGTGTTCAGGACTTGCCAGGACTTAAGTGACATGAAACAACTAAGTAGTAGCGAAGCGGCCGGGCCAGCGAGGAACCGACAACTCCAGGCACAAAATCAGTGTCATGTGCACTACAAACACACACACACACTCGCACACACACACACAAAGGATGTGCGGTGCACTCGGCGTTTGTCTGCGTATCGCATTTGGGGCGCGCGACAAGCCGGAAATGCCAGCCAACACACAACTAATGCCCTTGCAAGAAGGAGGACTCTTGTTCGGTCTGCCCAGCTGTCCGTCCGTCTGTCTGAGGGCCCAACAGTTGGACACACGTACGCGTTATTTATGGTGAAAACTTTTTCATTTACTTATCGGCAGAGTTGCAAAAAAAATTTTGAAGAAATTGCCAGCCAAGACAAACGGACAAAAAAGCAGACGGCCAAAAACAGCCAGGACCTTTCAACACTTAATAAATTTTAGGCCCTTTTTTAGAGGGCAGTTGAAGAAAGAATTTCTAAAAGAAATTAAAGGAAAACTTTACCCAAATGAATCTGAAAGAAGCCCTTAAAAATTAAGAGGAAATTTTATTATTCTTCTCCGTTTCTTCTTTCTAGATTTCTTACGCTGACTTCCCAGTCAAATTTCAGATGTTTTGAAATTATAAAGGATTCCCAAGTCCCTGCCTCGAGATCCTAATCAGTTTGATTCTATAAAATGAATCGGCTGCAATTTATTTTATCTGTCGTGCTGATTTTCAGCATTTCCGCGATCTCCAAGGAAACAAAAGGCAATGTGACGCTGAAGAAAACTGAGACCACCCAGCCGCCAAGCAAAGTAAGCAAAGCTAAGAAAATAAATCAAAGATTCCCTTTTAAATTTTACACCAGTTGAAGTTGGAGACGAACTTCACGGCCTTCCAAGCAGACAATAACACCGACGATGAGGAATTCCGTTTTATGGTCACCGGCGGCTATCGGCCTCCCGCCAATGAACTGCTGAAATATTTGGTCTCCTTACGAACATGGAAGGAGCGCAAATTCTTTGGCGACAATCACTTCTGCGGCGGAGCCATCATTGGCAAAAATGTGATCGTCACGGCGGCCCATTGCCTGTTTTTAGGGTAAGTTGGCCCACCAGCCGAATCAAAAGATTTATAATTTACTTTCATCTATAGATCCCAAAAAATGCGTTCAACGTTTGTCAGAATCGTGGCGGGCACACCGCGCCGTCTGGTCCGCGTGGCCGGCACCCAAGTAATGAAGGCCGATAAGATTCGTACCCATAGCAAATACTCGAACAAGCGTCTGGTCAACGACATTGGGATTATAAAGCTGAAAGAACCTTTGAACATCGACGCGGATTCTACGGATATAATTCCCATTGCCCAGAGCGCACCGGTGGCTGGGGCCCAATGCACGGTCGTTGGCTGGGGCACAGTTATCCAGGTAGACAAACTTTCCTCAAACAAAAAGGATCGATTCAAAGATTCCCTTATCGATTTCAGTACGGCCCCACGCCCAATGAGGCCGTCAACGGCGATCTGACCATCAGGGAAAAAGAGTATTGCGAGCATTTGGCTGGATTTTCCAAGGGCATGATCTGTGCCTCCAATGAAAACAACTTCGAGGTGGACAGTTGCCAGGGCGACTCTGGCGGTCCGTTGATATGCGACGGCAAGCTCACCGGCATTGTATCCTATGGCTTTGGCTGCGGCGAGCCCCTGTCCGCCGGGGTCTATACGGATGTCTATCATTTCCGCGATTGGATTGCCCGGAACCGAGGCCGGTCGACCGGCCAGCGGCAGCTGTTCGTTTTTGTTTCTGTGCCCCTGGCAATTAAAGGTTTTTAAGCTCAGCTTTGTTTTGAGAAGCTCTAAACAACCGGCCCTATTATTTGGTTTATGGTTGGCCGTTGACGGCAATTATCGGCCTGTCAAATTGGTAGGTGGGAAAAGCGAAAAACGATGCTTAAAATTCGCTCGCTCTTTGCGGTGCTGGCCGGCACAATTTTCAGGCATAATTAAAAGGCCAACTGTTGATTAGGCCAATTATTGGCCGGCACTGGATTCGGATTTTAGGAAACATTAAACTGCCCAAAGCGGGACGGACAACAATGACAACCAAGCGGGGGGATTTGGGTGCCTGGTGGAGGCCAAATAAAAGGAAGAAGGGGAAGAAATTTTAGATCATTTTAAGGCCTTGAGCTGTCATAGGGACAGCACGTCTATATATCTATTAAATTCGTTTCCGTAATTTTCGGTCACTTAATTCGCGCGTATATATATTATTCGTGGTAATACGGGTGTGCAATTGGACCCATACGCCTTTTGTGGCAGGATCAAATAGATCGATGAAGTTCAATAAAACCATCCAAAAGACGCATTTGGAAGCAGCCAAGACTATGAAGTCAATAAACAAAGCTTCCCTTGCAGAAGCTCTAATGGCAGCCGTCAACGAGCCATCATTACCTTCGATGGAGGTGTCCTCAGGACCATCAAGTCAATCTGATGAAGAGTTTGCTCCCGTACCAAAACGGCAAACGTTCCAGGCAAAGAGAGCAGGAAGCCCCTCATCCCCTGTAGCAAGTCGGAAACAGGGTAAATTCGATCCAAGTAATGGATACAGTGGCGACTCCAATCCGTTCCAAGTGCTCGACATGGACGACGAGGAAGAAGCACCAATTAACGAGAACACATCCAGAGCTGACCCTAAGTCTCCCCCATTCGTACTGAACGACCTAGTGGACTTGAGCGGCATGGTGGCGGAGCTTACAAAAGTTGAAGAAGGAGAAATTTGAGGTTAAAGTCTCAATGAGGAACGTAACCAGGATTTACTCCAAGGATGCTGCATCCTACCTCCTGGATACCTTGGAAGTCGAGTACCACAGCTACCAGCTGGTGGTGGACAAGCCCTACAGGGTAGCCATCAAAGGACTGCATTACTCGACCTTGCATCACAACATTACGAAGGAGCTACTGGAACTTGGGCACTCAGTTTGCCATATCGCCAACCATAAGGATCGAAAAAAAAGTAATCCAACCAACCTATTTTTTGTTTCGCTTAAGCCTAACAAAAATAACAAGGAGATCTACAAGGTAAAATTACTGTGCCATCAAAGGATCATGATTGAACCTACCAAGAAATCTTCGGCGATAGCTCAATGCTTTCGGTGCCAGCAGGACGGCCATACCGCAAAATACTGCCGGAAGGACCAGGTATGTGCTAGATGCAGCGGCCCACACAGGTCGGCTGATTGTGATAGAGAGAAAACGGAGCCAGCAACGTGCGCCCACTGCAAGAAGCAGCATCCCGCCAACTACAAAGGTTGTGCTTACTACAAGGCACTGCTGCAGAAGGCTAGCGTCAAGCAGCCGAAGCCTGTACGCGAGCAAATAAACCGAATGCCTCCAGCTGGGATCACACAGGTGCCACTTTCCACCCTTGCCTCAGGTAACGGCGTCTCTTATGCTGAGATGGTACGGGGCCCCCGCCAACCAGCGCAGAGGCGTATCCTACTTCAACAGCAGCAGCAACAGCAACAGCAGCAACAACAGCAGCAATACGAAGTTCCTCAACTACACCAAAGTCTGCAAAGCGAAATAAGTACGGCCATTCAAAAGATGACCGAAATGATGTCCATGATTATGGAGATGCAGCGTCAGGTCCTGGCCACTAT